>JACJUY010003462.1:15749-61326 GCA_014220935.1 Platorchestia sp. MABIK
AAGTGGTGCAATGAGAAGCATGCGAACACGCGCCCAATATTGCTCGCAGTCGAGTGGACACCACATGAGGAATGTCATCTTCCAAAATTAGTCCAAATAAAGTACATAATTCTCAGGATTTTGTTTTCAAAAATCCGTTTATTGTATCAAAAGTTGAAAATTTTCCCGGGGTCCCGTATTTGAAAAACACCCTGCAATAAAGACTAAATGTCCCATCTGTTTTTTTCATCGGGCATACTTTTATATCATGAAAAACCATTTAAGTTCCATTTAAGAGAGCTAATACCATGGACTTAAGCTATTATACCAAATTTTACATGTTTCACTGTTCACGTTTCTATTGCATCTAGAAGAACGAAAATGCACACAGATATATAAAATTGAATTTTGAATACATTTGCTTTAATAAAATTTTTTCATTTTCGCAATATAAAAAATGTTGTTGTACAAACATACAAATTATATAAATTAGCTCAAACCCTACTACTTCTACAATTTCAACCTAAAAGCTTGATTTTGGTCTCATTCGACGCGGAAAGACTCCGACACCTCATACAGTGATATGAATTTACTCAATAGGGTTTCAGCTTGTTATTTCGTCTGCAGGAATTCCGCCACAGAACTTATCATCGCAATTTGAACATCATCTGCATATATGGGGCTTTGTGCGTTACAAGGCATTGGAAGGAGATCGTTAATGAAAATAGAAAATAATAGTGGACCAAGAATAAAACTTTGAGGCACACAATAGTTATTTTGAACATTGAAAATTTGTCATCTAAGCGGACTGCATGATATCGAATTAATGTGTAGTTTTCACACCACTCTGTCTACTCTTGAGTTCAATTTTTTTTTGCAGAAGTCGTTAATGATCGACGCTATCAAACGCTTTGGAGAGATCGAGTAGCAGCAAGCGAGTTGCATTCTTTTGATAGATTTCTTTGCATATCGTTCTCTTATGATAGTGTTCCTCTTATAGGCATATAAATCTAGATGGAGTATATTTGCCTCATCCAAGTGAATTAAATGACAATTTGTTACTTTTCAATATTCTGTACAGGACAGGTAAAAGACCTATGGGCCTGTAGTTTGAAATTTTTCCATTGTTTAGGAACTTTTTAATTGCTATGTATGTCCTAATTATCAACGAATCATCAATCTAACTAATCGAAGCTTTTTCTGCGTTGAATCTGGTTTAATATCGAGAATATTAAGTCATCTCGATTCAGCGTAAAAAAACAAAGTAGATCTATATCACTGAATTTCTTCCTTTGTTATGGCGAAAAAACCCGTTCCAGGATTTCTGGAACGCTCTTCGACATACTCATGCGGATGTAAAGCTTTCTTTTCAGGGTACCATTACAAGAGCCTTGATAAGGGTTTGAAGTGTCACGTGTAAGCAGTAGCCTCTGCCCCAGGAAGCACGAATCATCTTCCCCGAATGAGTACGCTACCACGTGCGACGTATCGTTTGTTTTTCAAAATAGACCGTCCTAAATTCCAAGAGGCAAATAACCAATTCTCTGCCTGTTAGTTCAGCATATAAAGCTTTGAAAAATTCAAGTTTTCGAACAGCACCGGAACATGTTACTGAAAACGGTGACAACCGTTTCTGTCTGCAGCCAATAATAGGAGAGTCTTCACCCCTGTTGCAGTGGAAAAGATTTTGTTGGCGCTTTTGCAAAATCTGCAAGTACGCATAACGTAACCTTAAATTGAACACGTTTTTACGATGTTGTGAACACCAAGCTCTTGACCCTTACTTCGAAGATCGCGGCAGTCCATGGAAGCTGTTCCCAGTGCGCCAGATCGTGAATCGGCAGAAAGAATTCGCCGCAGCAGAGTATTGAGCAGAGGAAGATACGTACATCCACGTTCATGAACTGTTGCGAACAGGCATTACGCGGCGTTACTACCATCACGCACTGAAGCCTAGTTTCAATCTGAACCGAACGTCAACGCTGAAAACTGGACAAGCGACAACGCATGCGGTTGCTTATCAAAGCTGAAGTTTTTTCTGGTCAAATGCTACGAACAATATACTTTCAGGTTTACACTTTTATAGTAAGTAGTTAGCCCAATTCATAAGTTCAACTGAAATGTAAAAGAAATTTGAGGTAAATTATTACTGTTCGTAGTTCTTCGAAGATGCAAGGTATAAACTAGGACGCCTTATAACGGACACCGAGACTTTCACGGGCCACTCCTAACGTGGAGAAAATTCCTGTAGGTTGAATGGAGCTCACAGTCTCACTATCTGCGCTTTCAATCTATCACCTGCCCTGAAGCTCTAGATTGTTTGAAGCCTGAAGCCTTTAATCTGGGAATAACAGGCACAACGACCATTTCGAAACGTACAAGTTTCATCCCTAGGTTCCTGTAACTGGGAAGGGAGGACGTCATGCATACGCGTTTGAATGTATATGAGGTTGCAGATTTAGATTAAAATAAATTCAATTGTCTGGAAGTTATCTCTACGCTATATGGACGTTTTCGACTATTTCAGATCTTCAAGGGCGCATTAACGCAAGCGAGCTTTGATTGCTCTAGCAGACCGTGACGTCATGTCCTAGACAATGAACCGTCTCTCCTATGATGGCTCATTGATTAGGATTTATTCTCTCCATATTCGTTCCGATTCGAACAAAATGTCCTAGAGTAGTAACTAATATTTTTGCTCAAGACTTACGTAACTGTGTATTCAGAGCCATCAGAACACTATTGCCCGATTTTCATTTCTCGAATTCCCCCGCAAAATTCTTCGATAACCCCCATGGTGAAGGAGACGCAACCTAAGATTTGTTTCAAACCATTCTCTAAACAACAGCATGTATAAAATGAGAATTCAGCGAATTTAAGCAAGGAGAATGGCCGTGACGAGAGGAGAATAAACAAGTCGTGCGTCCAAGCTTTATTCATTTCCCGCGGCAGAGGAAGTGAACTTACAGGAGAAGTTCATAAAATTTAGACATTTTCAACCTTTACATCCCCCCACTATTTACAGGACAAGGCAGTTCGCTAGGAAACTGCGTTATTGCACAGAGCTTACATTAAATATTGCACAAAACATCGCACCAAGAGGAGATCAGTCTTCCACAATGTCCCAAGCAATGAGCACGGGAACCAGCTGAGCCGCTGCTACCACCAGGCGCAGAATCAGCCATAGGACGCTCCGAGCTGCAGCTACGCACCCTGCAACAATGTCAAGTTAAATCACAGCTAAAATTTGCGCTTGCAATTCTTTTGTGTATGCCTGTGATTTTGTATCAGGCCAACAAGTTGTTAGGAAGGTCAATCTAACAATACATTTCCATCTAAATCGTTCGAACAGTCAGGCAGGAAAAATGTCAGTTTTTGCAAACTGAGTCACTCCGTAAAGGAGAAAGGAATACCTATATCTAGTGGTGGCGTTTGTTGAAAATGGCATTTGACCGTAGAAATTAGTCTTCAAACTCGTTGAAAACTAAACTGAAAGTAACAGATGCGAGAAAACTTCCAACATAACACAAACTAGTGAATGTGAAACAGTTCTGACCTGAAACATGCGGCTCATTAGAGGATTATGCATGTAATAATAAAGATAAGAGGCGAGTCCTGAGAAGTCCTTGCAGTCAACTAGCACCTCCAGCGATGCGAGTTAGAAAGCATCAATGGTCGAATCATTTTATTTGCTGCAGGAGGTATTTGGGCTTCTCAAAGATTGCTCTATAAAACCTGGAGCAAGGGTTCAGGTTTCCAGAAGTACATGATATGCCTTCCAAGTTGGAACTTCTTTTAACCGCATGTTGACCAGACGGGCCCATTACATGCAGCGATAGATTCTATGAACATCGATTCTACAACAGTTAAGAAGCACGAAATTAGCGGTTAGCACGAAATCAAGTTACAAATTTCTGCCTACATCAAGTACCGATGTGGTATTGAAGTTTCGTTGATTAACAATTTTGGAGGTTTTCAGCTGTACACTACAACCATTTCAACTGCTAACTAACGTGTCGCGCGTTCAATATCCATGCGATATGGCTTTAACAAGTACGAAGGTGTCGAGCTATCAGCAATTTGCTAACTTCGAATGTTGACCGCCGTAAAACAAGCAGTAATACGAGCCAGCGGTTTTTGTTGGAGGTTGAGTCAAGTTCCCAAATTCGTATAAGGGGAGTTATAAATACAGCCCACCCGTGGGAGTAACCAAAGGGCGATTTACGTCGAGCAAAATCACTTTCTATTCGACAGAACTTCTGCCGGCTCTCGAGTCCGCGTAACTAACCTGAAACTAAGGAAAATCCCACCCAAGATGAATATGCTACGGGGAAAAGAGGAGCTGCAGTCAGTATCGCCCAATCGAAAGGCAGCAACGCTAAGAGAAATACTGGCAGCACTGCACGGATAACCATTCAGAATGAAAACTTGTTTGCGGTTTTTAACTGCGAACACTGAGACCCAGGAGCTGCAGCCTGCGTGGCAATACAATACAAGAGGCATAGTCTGATCAAATCAGGAGCAGTTTCCAACACTATAAAAATGCCAAGGTCAACTAAAATGTCGTTAGGGTATTTAATTCCTACGAAAGTAGTCTATACTCTGCCAAAGAAAGCAGGTCCTAAAAGTTATATTTCGGATTTTTCCCCTCTTATTTTTCCACTTGCTGTGATCTTTCATAATCACACGATAACCCTATAGCTCACGCTGAATTCAGGAATTAAATATCCCAAGGAGGAGTGGAGTAGCTTGCGAGCTTTGTTCACATGAGCACAGACCCGCTGATCAGAAAAACTAAAGCCAAGGTTGGGGCTACGAGTTATCGAGAGTGCAGAAGACCTTCAATCCGAAAAAAATATGTCCGCCATTACTATTGTAATGAAATTAAGAGGTCGAGGTGGAAGTTGCCCATAGAAGGAAAACTGCAAGATGTTCAAGTAAATCGACGACTGAACCTAGAGCATTCCTGCATCCCATTCTAAACGCCGCTTTCCACGGTAGGAGTGTTAATGGAGGAAAGCTGGTAGAGAGGTCTTTAACGAAAACTCAATACGAGGGCAAAACGAATAGCCATGACCCAACTGACTCTGGAAAACTTTTTCCACGGCACGGAACTTTCTGAAAACCTAGGCTACATTCATTCGATTTCGCATTTCTAGCTACTCCTGGGTACCCATATGTAACTTGGTACTCGGGGGACTGATGAAGCGGCCTCGTGATAGATATTCAAACAAGGACACAAAACCTCGCTGTCCACTCTTCCAATGAATCCGTACCTCATTATTATGGAATAGCAGTGGCTGTCATATTACTCACAGCCTCCGAATACTGCCGTTCAGCCCCGGCAAGGAAAATAGGAGCACAAACTTCAGAGAACACCATTTCAAACCAGAGATACCACATGAACCCTCCGAGCACGAGATTGAGTTTTTAGGGAAGAACTATCCCAGGAGAAGTTGTCGGTACCCAGAAATATCAGTGGAACCACCTCATTGTGGGCGATTTCAACCCGAGCAATTCTAATGGCAACACTGCTCTATTTTATAAGCATCCGCCATTGAAAGTAACTATTTTCACTTCAAGACTTTGTGCTATAGATTTAGCCCTAACCGTGGAAAAAAAAGACGGAATTGAGATAAATTCATTATGTTAAATAAAGGTTTGATGAATTATTCGGACCCTGCTTGCGTTGTCAACTTCGAGGTCATCTAGGTGAATTTGGGCGAGCAGGCTTCGGGTATTTCTGGAAAGCTCACGAACGAGTTTTATTTACTCAGTTGTGTGCCCTACTTCAGATCATTCCCTCGGTACACAAATGAGTATGAATTTATGCTCAATGCTTCAAACTACAAGTACTAGCATGCATGCATGCCACATGAGTAACGTCAGTGTTTCTAGGGTTAATTCAAGAGCTCCGTTTTATGAAATATTCCAGAGGTCAATTTATGTCGAGCCATACTGGTCAGCCATAGGAGATGCTGAAATTTGAAAAATACAGGTTCATTCCTAATTGATAGAGATTTTATTGATGCTGTCTACATACCATAGAAAATCGGATGGGCGATCGGGAAACAATTCAGAGGAAACTTATACCAATCTCTTGTAAACACTAGAATTTCTTTCTAACAAGTTCTTCGTGAAAATATCAAAGTATTATTCCGACGTAACACACGGAATGACTGAAACACCATTCTGCTTCTGTACACAACGGACTTACCGATGTCACCCACGAGGGCGAGGACAGCAGAGATCAGCACGAACGAGACAACGACGTCAGCCAGAAGCTCGAGGAGGAATGCAGGAACAGGATGCATGGTTGGGATGGACCAACCCGATCTAAGGGAAGAAAGAGTTGAAAGAGTCTAGAGGTTATAGTCTCGTCGCGGCACAATATGATTTACTCGAAGCTCACTTGCAGTATCAAAAGTGATCCATTACAATCTACGAAGCTGCCACAGTATCGACTGATGGTCACTTGCTTCGGGGCCACAGCGCAGAGGATGGTCTGCTCTGAGAAGTGTCTTACTCGGCGATCCCATGTATCTAGGCAAGATCACTATAAAATTTGACTAAATCGTCTATAGCTGCTGCTGTCAAACACCCTTACCATAAGAAGCTACCTACGGTAAGACCAGTCGTGCCGGACAAGACCTGCATGAACGTGTGCAGGTCACTCTACACATTTCTGCACCTCATGGATATATTCGACATCTAAAGCGTTTCTAATATCAAGAGTATATTACAGCAAAGGCTCTACCTGTAAATCTTGAGTAGCCTTCACCGCGTTCTGTCCTGCTACCTGCTACGCCGTCACGTGCTCGCAGTGGCACAGTGGTTCAGGGATCGCCCTTGCATATAAGAGTAGAGGGTTAATATCCCAACGCGGGCGCGGTGATATTTGCCGTTGGCTGTAATGGAACACTCATGCACAACCACGCTCTCAATCCAGGTGTCGCAAATAAGTACCGACTTCAGGGAGAGAGCCATCACGGTGCCCTACATTTAGGGTCGGTAATAAGGTACTTGAAAACCTAATGCCCAAGATCATATGCATCAGGCTTCAAAGATGCCGATGTTCGTTCAATATCAGTACCCAGCCATTGATGTTTCCCATTACCATTCTAAACACTACTTCATTGACGGACCACACCAACACCTACGATAACATATCCACCGAGGTTACCCTCCAACACACGCCTACGCCAATATCACAACCTACCAATAAATAAATAAATTCTTCGAATCTACGTTATAAACCACGCAGATAATTTATCGCCGCTGCACGTGAAGTGTTCACGCAGCCCGAAGAAAAGTGGCATCCGCCAAAAAAGCGTACTTTTTCCTTAAGGTCAACTGAAAGAATCAGGGAACGAAGTATAGGAAGGAATTCATGTTGTAGGATGGCAACCACGACACTATCCTCAATTCCGTTTTTATATTATTTTCTGCTACCTTATTTTATTATTCTTCTCTCCGATGTTTGGTTTTGTTGGGAAACTTGTCGGTATGAAGTGATAACAAGTGGGTAGTAGAGATTAGTTAAATCTGATTCTTTTTACTCTTTTGAATGTTCTAGATTAACACTAAAAGTAATGACACTATTTAGTAGCCTGTGCATAAGCACAAAGCGAAATGTATTTTTTAACGATATCAAGTCCCGCTAATTGCTTTATCCATTTACCATTATCGACACTTGGAGAAAATCACAAGTGTCCTCTGCAACTTATCAGTTTTGAATTTAAATAATGTTTTGAGTTCCGGTTTAGAGTTAGGGTAGGATAAAAAGGAAAACCAACGTGGCTAAGAATATCATGATAAAAAACTAACGTTTCGGATTATAAAAAAAAAATCTTCAGTGTTCTGTAATGCAATAAATTGAAGTATTAAAACATTGTAATTATTAATCTTCTGAATGAATCGGATGTAAGATAATGAGATTAAAAAGACATGATAAAACAAAAAACTATCCAAAATATTAACAAACAATGGAAAGTTTCACCGCCGTATCACATTCATTTATTGACGGACGGTTTTTTTAAATGTGTATCGACTCGAAAAAGCAGAGATCGGATAAATTTGATGTGGAATCCACACTTTTAAAATTTGTATTTTTGAAAAATGGTCTTTCTTCAAACAGTGTTCTCTTATAAATGAGGTGGGTGGTTTGGTCAGGTTACAGCCGGTGTGGGGAGTCTCCTTTCGCACCGGTTTGGATTCCACATCAAAAAAAGTTTGGATTCCACATCAAATTTATCCGATCTCCGCATTTTAGAGTCGATATACATTTTAAAAAACCGTCCGTCAATAAATGAATGTGATACGGCGGTGAAACTTTCCATTGTTTGGTACTATTTTGTATAGTTTTTGTTTTATCGTGTCTTTTTAATCTCATTATCTTACATCCGTATTATTCAGAAGATTTATACTTACAATGTTTTAATACTTCAATTTATTCCATTTCACAACACTGAAGATTTTTTTTTTATAATCCGAAACGTTTGTTTTTCATCATGATATTCTTAGCCACGTTGGTTTTCCTTTTTATCCTACCCTAACTCTAAACCGGAACTCAAAACATTATTTAAATTCAAAACTGATAAGTTGCAGAGGACACTTGTGAAATTCTCCAAATGTCGATAATGGTATAATAAATCAAGCAATTAGCGGGACGTGATATCGTTAAAAAATACATTTCGCTTTGTGCTTATGCACAGGCTACTAAATAGTGTCATTTGTTTTAGTGTTAATCTAGAACACTCAAAAGAGTAAAAAGAATCAGATTTAATAAATCATTACTATCAACTTGTTATCACTTCATACCGACAAGTTTCCCAAGAAAACCAAACATCCGAGAGAAGAATAACAAAATAAAGGTAGCAGAAAATAACATAAAAACGGAATTGAGGATAGTGTCGTAGTTGCCATCCTACAACATGAATTCCTTCCTATACTTCGTTCCCTGATTCTTTCAGTCGACCTTAAGGAAAAAGTACGCTTTTTTGGCGGATGCCACTATTCTTCGGGCTGCGTGAACACTTCATGATCAGCGGCGTTAAGTTAACAGCGTGGTTTTAACGAAGATTTGAAGATTTTATTTCCTGGTAGGTCATGTATAGAGACTTAGAGGGGTGATGGGGTTAATACCGGTGTTTTCGGATTAACGGAGATGAACTTGGAAATCGTGTACGGTGATTGAAGTGTAGAGTGATGTATTGTGCTAGTTACTTGTTGAGAAATGAGATTAATGCGCTTGCGGTGAGGCAGGTTGTAGTTTGAGATTTTGAACGCAGCACTGATAAATACTAGTAGAGCACCTGTTAATTATTTAGGTCTCTAAATATTTTGAAATGTGAATTACCTTATTATAATTACCCATGACGTGCTGGAATGCGTAGAGGCATGGCATTCGTGCAAGCTGTTCTTAGCGGCATGATTGAGTATACTTGTGGAGCTTCTAATGCTTATGCTGTGGTTAGATCGCAGTCGTCGTCGGTGGCTCTGTCGGTGGCTCTTGTAGTGAGTTGGTAATGGGGGTACTGGAGAACCCTTTCTTCCTGCTGGCCATGCGAGACTCTCCTCAGAACAATGTATACTCTGTGCTGTGGTTTGAAATGCTGTGCTGAGTATTTATAATGAAAGACTTTTAGACGGTAGTGTGGCAGGTTCGAATTTCTCCTGGGTTACTCTCGCTACTGCAAGTCAACTCTGTTGAAACGTTTGTGTGCAGCGTAGACGAAACTACAACCTCTTGACGCATTCCTTACAAATCATTTTCTCCGAAAGATTCGGTCGGTCCATCCCAACCATGCATCCTGTTCCTGCATTCCTCCTCGAGCTTCTGGCTGACGTCGTTGTCTCGTTCGTGCTGATTTCTGCTGTCCTCGCCCTCGTGGGTGACATCGGTAAGTCCGTAGCTTATAGAAGCTGACTCATGTTTCGGTCACGGAATGCTTTCTTACAGAGAACGGAAAGTAATGTGGTTGCAATGGTATTATTGTGAACACGTGTCGCACGTCGGCATAATTCTTGAAATGTTTTTGACCCAATTTTCTGAGGAAATTCTTGTTAAACAGAGAACAAAATAGTTTCCTTCCTGATTTGTATTTGAATATCCTGTCCGTTTAAGCTATGAAGTAACACCATCCGGGAGATGAGGTAGTGTAATTTTGGAATTAAGTTGCATTCCTCACAAAACCGTACCTGCAATGGCCGACTAGTATTTCAAATGAAATTTGAGCAATGACGGGATGTTGTCAAGTTAATGACACGAGTAAGGAAATCAACGTTCGTTCCCTTTATGTGCTTTTTTGTACTCTGCTCGCCTAAATTGCCTTAGATGACGTCAAAGCTCGCGTGACAGGCAGGTCCAAACAATTCTTGCAATAACCTGTCCAACTTTAATATTTTTTCTAGTCACGGCTTTTATTTTATAATGATTAGAACAGAATCTCAAAGATTAAATCTATCAAGCCAAAAATTTATTTTCATTCCTTCATGTTTGTATGACGTGAAGTACTCGGAGATCAAAACTTCAAGTTGACCATAGCTACTAGGCGCTTGTTCAGGTTGAAACGCCTCACAAGGAGGCAATTTCACTGATGCTTCTGGGTACCGACGACATTTTCCTGGGATAGGTCTTCCTATATTTAAATTTTCGTTATAAGATGATTGATGTGGAATTTCTTGTGAGAAATATTCTCGGTGATTAGTACTTACCTTTCCGTGCCGGGGCTAAACGTCGGTATTCGGAGGCTCTAAGTCCTATTGCGGCCTCTACGATCCGGGAGAATGCTGAGGTACGGATTAATTCGATGAGTTGAACAGGTTTTGCCTCCTTGTTTGAATATCGATCACTGGGCCGCTTCTTCCATCCCCCTGGGTACATGTGGGTATCCAGGCGTCTCTAGAGATGCTATATTAACCAATTGTTGCCTAGGTTTTCACCAAACTCCTTGCCGTGGAAAATGTTGCCGTAAGCGTCGGTTGGCTCATACGGAAACGTTTGCCCGCAAAAAGCGTTTTCGTTCAAGGCCTCTCTACTTGCTTCTCTCCAATAATACTCGTATGTATGCATAATATGCATGCAAAGGGGCGATTGGAATGATATGCAGGGATGCTTGAGGCTTAGGTTCTGTTGAACTAACGTTCTTGAACGTCTTGCAGTTTTTCCACCTGTGGGAAGCGTGTACCTCAACCCCTGAACTTCATAACAGTTTGAATGGCGGTATCATGTTTTCGGATTGACGAGGGTGAACTTAGCACCTTTCTTCAGTGTTCGGTACTGCTCCTCTATCGTCAGGAAATGCCTCTGATATTGTATGTTATCACGCAGACGGCAGATCCTGGTTCTGTGCTGGCAGTCGAGTTGCAAACTAGTTCTCGTTTTCAATGTCTAAGCTTGCAGTGTTACCAGGATTTATCAGAGCATTACTACCTTCAGATTGGCAGTTAATGACCATAACTCCCCTTTTTCCCCGTAGCACATTCATCTAGGCAGGGATTTAGACTAGTTTAGGCATAGTTGTGCCAACTCCAGGACCGGCAGAACTTCTGTCAAATCTGAAGTGATTTTTCTCGGTGCACCTAAATCGCCACTTCGATACTCCAACGCGGGACTGTATTTATAACCCCACTTGTACGAATTCGACAACTTTTCTGAACCTTGAACAAAAACTCTTATCACTGCTAATGTTACAGCGGTAAACATTCGACGTTAACAAATTGCTGATGATAACTCAACACCTTCGTGCTTGTTGAAACCATATCCCACGGCTTTAGAACTCGTAAGACGTTAGTCACCAGTTGAGATGGCCTTCTAGTATACGGCTAGAAGTATAGTCTTAAGTTGTTCATAAATGCTCGACTTTGAAGTTCGTCCAGTCACGATCCTAATTTCTGGCCCCTACATCCATTAAATCTTGCAGTCTGAGCATGCGCTTACCTTTCTCTAGTGTCGTAACTGGCATTAGCGCGAAACTCCAATAATGCGTCGCTACTTAGTGTGGGAAGAAATGTCAAACTTGCTTTCATGCCAATTAGTATGGTAGGGCTTCTCATCGGTCGTAGAATAGATATTCATAGATTTCCATCGCTTGCATGCAGCAGACCCAACTGGTCAATATGGGGCTCAAGGTTGTACCAGTTTCGAAGGCATGTATTGTTTCTGGGAGCCTGAATCCCCACTATTTGTTCATTAAAGCAATTTTTTGAGAAGCCCTAATTCCTCCTACGTCAAATGGAACCAAAATTAGGCCACCGAGCCATCCTGATTCATATCGCCGCAGTTGCTAGTAGACTGGAAGGAATTTTAAGGATTCTCCTCGTACCTTTTTATTACATGCCTAATCCTCGAATCTGCCGTAGGTTTCGGGTCTCCACCGAGTTACACCCGAACTGGTTTATGTTTTGTTGAAGTTTTCCCCGCATTTTTTACTTTGAAATTCGTTTTAAAATGAGTTTCGAAACGAATTTCTGCGATCATATGCCATTTTCAACAGACGGCAGTACTGGATCTATGCATCACTTTCGCCCTTCATGGAAAGTTCGGGGTTATCATAAGTTGCACATTTTGTCCACCTGGCTGTTCGAGCTGTTTGATGGAAGAGTAGGGTTAACTTGACCTTCCTAATAACTTCTTGGCCTGAACCAAAATCACAGGCATTCATGCGAGAATTGCAAAAGCAGTTTTTAGCTGTGATTTAACCTGACATTTTTGCAGGGTGCGTAGCTGCAGCACGGTGCGTCCTGTGGTTGCTTCTGCGCCTGGTGGTAGCAGCGGCTCAGCTGATTCCCGTGCTCATTGCTTGGGACATTGTGGAAGACTGATCTCCTCTTGGTGCGATGTTTTGTGCAATATTTAATGTAAGCTCTGTGCAATAACGCAGTTTCCTAGCGAACTGCGTTGTCCTGTAAATAGTGGGGGGATGTAAAGGTTGAAAATGTCTAAATTTTATGAACTTCTCCTGTAAGTTCACTTCCTCTGCCGCGGGAAACGAATAAAGCTTGGACGCACGACTGGTTTATTCTCCTTTCGTCACGGCCGTTCTCCTTGCTCCGATTCGCTGAATTCTCTTTCTCTACAAATTGTTGGCTGGAGATTGATTTGAAACCGAACCTGGGTTAGGTCTCCTTCACCACTAGAGTTTTCGTAAAGTCTTGCGGGCGAATTTGAACAGTGAAAAGAACACGCGAGTGTTCTGATGGCACCAATTACACGGTGACTATATTCTGGAGCAAAAATTAGGCACTACTTGGGAAAATGCTTGAGTCGTGAAGAATATGAAAAGTGGGATTGCCTAATCAATGAGTCCGTCTCGGAGAAATGGTTCATAATCTCGAAAAACGATAAACACTCTGCCAGCGCATCACAAGATCGCTTGCGTTCATGCGATGTTGACAATTTGATATCGTCTCAAACCTCCATTGAGTAGAGATGACTTATTGGTAATTATATCTAGACACTCTGACTCTGAATCTGGAACCTGACACAGGTGAACATGCGTTCGCATTATGTCCCCTAATCCCAGGTACAGGAATCTAGATAATGGAACTTGTGCGTTTCTTGCAACTATAGCTACAATTTCCAGAGTAAATGGTTCAGGCGTTGAAATATCTGTAGCTTCAGTGCAGCTGATCGGTTGGAATCGCCTATAGTGAGACTGGGCTCCATTCACCTTGCAGCATATGAATGTACGGACTTGTAATGTATGTACGTTATTAGTGGCCCGTGAAAGTCTCCCTGCCGATTCCAAGGCGTCCTAATCTATACCTCCCACCATCGAGGAACTATGAATATTTACACTTCATGGATTTCTTCAAAATTATAGTGTAAATTTTGAATTAGGGAAACTACTTCGATGGAAGGGTAAACTCATAGTATGTGGTTCAAAGCATATGACAAGATTTCAGGTTATGTAAGCAACCATCATTGTTGTCGATATCTTCGGTGTTCCGCGTTGATTTTCAGTTCAGATTAAAATTAGGCTTCACCACGTGATGCTAACGCCAAGTAATTCCTGTTCGCAACAGCTCCTGCACGCCGATGCACGTTAACTCCTCTGCTCAAAACTAAGCCGAGGTGAATTATAATTGCGAAGACACGATCTGATGAACGGCATCCATGGACTGCCACGATCTTCGAAATAAGTTACGAGCTTCGTGTTCATAGCCTCCTGAAAACTTGTTTTTATCAAGGTTACATTTTACATTAAATCACATGCGCCAACGAAACTTTTCCAGTGCCGACAGCTGTAGAGACTTTATCATTATTACCTGTAGATAGATAACGGCTTGTCACGGTTTTCAGTCACGGTTTCCGGAGTCTTGTTCGTAAACTGGATTTGTAAAGCGCTTTATGCTGAGCTAACGGGCAGGGAACTAGCAATACGACCCTTGAAAATTTTGATGGTTTCGTCTCTTTTGAAAAGAAACTATACATCGCACGTGGTAGCATGCACATTCGGGGAAGATGATTCGTCCTTTCTTGGGGAGAGGCTACTGATTATACACGATACTTGGAACCCTTGTCAAGGCTCTTGCAATGGTACCCTAATAAGAAAGATCTAGTCCTCGGAAAATGTCGGAGAGCGTTCATGAAATCCCTAAAATAGGTCGTTTCGACAAAATGAAAATAATTGAATGATATAGATTCACTTAGTTTTTTATTCCCTGAATGGACATGACGTAATATTCTTGATATTAAACCAGACGACTCGACGCAGAGAAAGCTCTGAAGCTGGTGATGGAAACGTCTATTTAATTAAATCATGGTACCAAGGTAAATCCTCGGGGAAAGATGCGAGATAAATACGGATACAAAATTGAAAATGGTGATGAATTTGGATGTGACAACAAGCAGTATTAAATATGAAAGCTTCGGCAATTATGCAGATAAAATCATAAAAATGCAGAAACGTTACATGCAAATATGGTACACTTTATGCATAAATGAAGGGCATATTATATGCTAAATAAAATTATGCATGCACATATACTTCACTAGCACAGCTCCAAATTTTCATTTTTGTGAGGAAGATAACACAGGAACAATGATACAGTGAACAGTTTGCTTTTTCAACCACGGAAACAATTTTTTTCATAATATTTTAATGATTGGGTGTATACAATTCTCAACGAAGTTTTATAAATTATCTGAACACAAACATTTTTAAGCTAACAATTCAAATCTTAACGAGATAAGGACGATCATAACGAACGAGAAACGGTAATCTAATCCAAGTTTGATTCTAAGATAGTTCTAATGAATGCAAGGAATATTTGTTAGCACCTACCCCCTCAGGGAGAGACAACTATTGTATCTATGGGAATTAGCGCTCCCTCGGGGGCAATGTGAGGGCCCGAGCTAAAGGTTAGGTAGGCTTTCTTTTTGTTAAAATAACAAAGGTTTTCTCCCGGTACGAAAGCTAACTCCACGGTGCTGGGCGATCCTAACGTAAAAAGGCAGCGTCGTCATGCCGACGTAGCCAGACGTACACTGTACGCAACTGAATTTATATACCAGAGATGCCCGCATCCGCTTAGGAATCCTATCTTTGTACCGAAAGAAAGAGCCAACTCTCAGATTCACAGTAATCACATTTAATTTTACCGCAGGAAAGTGGTTTTTAAAAAGGTTTTCAATATCCCGTGACATTTTGCTCGTAAAATCACCAAAATATGGAAAACGTTTCGGAGACCAGCTCCATCTTCAGTAAGTCTGAAAAAATAAAAACCAAAATTGGCAAGTTCATGACAAAAGCGATCAGTAGGGGAAAAAAAATAATCTACACAAATATTTCTAAAGGATATGAACTATTAGCATTATTTAAAAGCGGCTTCTCTTTTGCAATGTGAAGAGATTCTAAAATGCGCAAATCTAACTCGTTAGGTGCAGAGCAAAAAATAGAAAAATTGTCCTCGGAAATTGGGCTGCTACACTGTTCGGTGTGAAGGCGGATTGATGGATGAGGTTTTTCTCTTGTTACGGACAAACTTTTTTTCGGTTCACTGATGTCCTGTTTTTTGAACACCTACTTTCTTCTTCAACTTTGATCTTGTTTCATGAACTTCTTTCTCATCTTACTGTTTCTATGCCCTTTCTGCATAGATTCCACGTTTCCTTAACTGCATACTGAATGGTGCCTTCTTCCTTCCTCTCTTTGGATCTCATTTGTTGAGGATAGGGAGGCTTATGAGATTTGAAAAACAAATCTTCTTGGATTATCTGCCAACAATGTTTTATATTGTGAAAACATTCACTCGACATCGCAAGAAACACGAGGAGCAAAGGTGAGGCAAGTAAGTTCAGAAGGCGAATATTCTTTAATAGATTCATCCATAGCGTCAGGGGTCTCACCGGTCAAAATTGAGTTGATTGTTTCTATCTTTTCAAAACCTTTGTTTTTCTCAAAATGCATTTCAGCTTTTGATAATACCTTTTATCATACGTGTTATTCAAGGTCTCCTCTAGGTCATCCATTAATTTTATTGCTCTTGAAATTGGAAGTTCACGTGTTTCTAGCTCCTTGACAGTAGAGGTTACCACAGAAAATGTGTTCTGAATGAAAGTAAGACTTAGCTGGTAATTGAGGGTCTTCCAGTAGATTCTGGCACTCCTTGATGCTATGCGCTTCATCTTGTGCAAAGGACATGAACACAGGGTGTAATCCATCTTAATGGATAGTGAAATATTGGACAGCGTTCAACCAAGTACCACGTGTTGTCACAATAATTATTGGTGTTGAAGGAAGGGGAGTGTTCGGAGCAAGTTCCTTGAATTGTTGCACTCTCTGAGGTGCTCTGACGAATGCGCTTTTCGCTGCAGATATTAATCGATTCACATCAGGATAGCTTGCTCTCACCAATGCCGCCAATCTGTGAAGACCGTGAGCTAAACGGGTTATGTGAATCGTTTTAGGATAGAGAACTTGTAATCCATTCATAGCTTTCATCACGTACGCAGCAGCGTCTGTACACACGAGAAGTACGTTTTTGCACAGGATTTGCACGGGCCATATAACCCGGAGAGAATCTGTGAAAAATGGGGCCACAGTCGAATGGTTAACGCCTGCTCGCCATAGCCGTGTGTGTATAGGACCTGACTCTGTGCGGGGAGACCCGGGTTCGAGTCTCGGCGCTGGTGGCGATTTTCTCTGTTGGGTATAGGAGAAAAATTCTAAGCACAAAACCCCTCTCTACCCAGGTGTCTGAAATGGGTACCGGTCTTTGACCGGGGGAAAGCGTCATGGCGTCCTGGTGTTAGTTATAAGGCATTTGAAAAACCAATGTAAAAGGTGATATGTATCATGCTTCAATTGGAAATAAAGCATCCGTAGATGCCGATGTTGTTTGGTAAAATTTCAATTTTAGCCAAGTGGCATTTGCCCCGTTCTGACTGAACATCCAAAACACCGAACACAAAACAAACAATGTATCGTTGTACAACATCAGTTCTTTCATCCACCGAGGCCAATATTTTGTGACCGGCAGCTTTTTCTCAAAGGGAATTCAATTTATTCTTATACATATGACAAGGAATATCTCCTCAATGTGATTTGCTCTGGAATCTCTTTGCCGGTGAACTTACAAAAAAAGTTCCTGATATCAACTTTACTCAATTTGTGAAGAGGTATGTCACCAGAAACTAAGGTATTGCACAACTCTGCATTGAACGTGGAGCATCTTTTACGAACATTGCGCGAAGATGTTGTGTCTGACTTGTTAGGCTTGTATACTACGCATGTGAGCATCGGAATTGTCAGGTCCAGGTTGCCTAGATCCACGTTGACTCGGACCTGGCTCCCTCGGGCCAGTTTGATTTGGCTCTGGTTGATTCGGGCCTGGTTGAGTACATCCTGGTGTACTAAATTCTGATTGCCTCAATCTATTTTCGCCAGATTCCACTTGACTTAATACGAGATTACCAGACTCTGGTTCAGCCGACTTAGGTTGAACGGGCTGACTGTGGATGTGAGCTGAGATTACGGAAATGTTGTTGCGACTTTCCTGGTGAAGGGTTTTCCTTTTTATTTGCTCTGCAGTTCTCGAATTTTGAGTTACCAAATACCTCCGCGAACAAACAGGATACCAGAAAAAACATTCAAAATGAAATTACAGACTCCAGCAAAATCCTGTTTGTACCATGTGCATATCAAATGTCAATGCGCAAGATCAGGGATCTTTTAGATTTATTCCCTGCATTATTTATGCGCTTTATACAGTCACAGTTTTGAATTCAGTTTTTTTCCATTTCAGACATTGTAAGTAGCTATGCAAGAGCAATTCATGTCCTTCGATATGTAGTGTCGTACTATCGACACAACTTGATGTATTTTCAGAGGTAGCTGCAAACAGACAATGTAGGAGCTACAGTATCAGAAACCGTGAACTTCTACGGAGCAAGGGAAAGTAAAAGCACAGCAAGGCTCCTAATATTGTACTGATTCCGTCGGTGACAGACCTTCCTTAAAACTAGCAATGCCCGGAAGTCAAACAAGGACTTTCCGGAGCTCGTAAAGTTCGTAAAGGCAAGACACCATAAAGGACTTCCGTCGGTCAGAGTTCCAACCGTTTATGGCTCTTCCGGCTCCATGACCCAGCGAGACCAAGACAACCGGCTGTGCTCACTTCACACGGCACATCCCGAGATATAACACGATAACAATAATTTAATAAAGTGCGTACCAAGCCCAACATGGTTCTACATAAGATTTAGAGACTAAAGTCTTGTACAATGCATAACTTCTCAAGCATGCTCTGAATGAGGAAATTGGTTTTATATATCACCTGTTTGTTGCAATAAATGCAATAGAGAAATTCTTCCTCTGCTTGAAAGTATTCGAATTCCTTGGAGTAGTCTAGAAATGATACTTATGACTTTTTCACCTTCGGCATGGTTGTCGATCACTACTGGCCGTACTAATCTCAAATACATTTCATACAGTAACTATATCTAGAAACTTCAGTGCTAATTCCTGCAAAATTAAGATAAGCTTTTGAAGTAGCTGTAGCCCCTTACAATTGAAATTTATTTACGAAAAGTTTCAATTTAAAAATTGTTCAAGTTATTCAAAAATTATAAAAAATTGGATGAAAAAACGAATAGAATTTAAAAGTAACGGGAAGGTTTTACTAGATTTCGGCTTACTGCAACTTGCAGTTATTCATGCATGTCCGTCATATTTTATATTCCGAGAAAAATGTGGAATATGCCCTCGCTGCAAAATGCTTGCGGGCATTTTTTATGTAATTTAAAATATGCTCAGAAGCAAATATATGCAAAATGCTCGATGTCTCGTCCCTAGTTATGACTGATGTAAATCTTTGTTAGGATACCATTGCAAGAGCCTTGACAAGGGTTTCATGCATCATGTATAAGCGGCAGCCGCTAACCCAGAAAGGACGAATCATCTTCCTTGACCGAGTATGCTACCAAGTGCGACGTATAGTTTTCTATCCAAAATAGGGACATGGCCGTCAAAATCTTCACGGGTCATGTTGCTAGTTCTCTGCACGTTAGTTCAGCATACAAGCTTCACAAAAATTTCAGTTTTCGAACGGCTTCGTAACCCGTAACTGAAAACTGACAAGCGGTTATCGGTCTGCACGTTATAATACTAAAGCTTCACCGCTGTTGCAGCGGAAAAAAGACTTCATTGGTGCTATTGATGCATCTTTCATGTAACCTGAAATCAAACTCATTTTCACGAGGTTGTGAACACGGAGCTCGGGACCCTCATTCCGAAGATGGTGCCAGTCCATGGAAGCTGTTAACCCGAGCGCCAGACCGTGTTTCGGCAAATAAAATTCGCCCCAGCACAGTTTTGACCAAAAGAACTTGCGTTCATCAACGTTCATCAGATGTCACGAACAGGAATTACGTTGAATTACTAACTTCACGCGGTGAAGCCCAATTAAAATCTGAACTGAAAATCGCCGAAGACTCGCAAGGGACAACACTTACGGCTGCTTTTCAAACCCGAAATTTTTCAGTCGAATGGTACGAGCAGTATACTTTTCAAGTTCACACTAGATCGAAATTTGTTGGCATAATTCAGAAGTCTACCTAATAAATCAATGAAATTCACAGAGTGCGAATATTATTAGTTCTTCGATAGCGTGAGGTATAAACTAGGATGCCTTTGAAGCGGCAACGAGACTTTCTCGGGCCAGTAATACGTCCAGAAATGTGTGCCAAGTTGAATGGAGCTCACGGTCTTACTAACGGCGCTTCTGACCGATCAGCTGCAGGTGAATGGTTCAGGCGTGAGATAATCTGGAGGTGCAGCTCAACCTGCAGATGGTCTCACGCCTGAACCATTCACAACGGAAATTATAGCCACAGTGACTATCAAGAAATGTACAAGGTTCACATCTAGATTTCTGTAACTGTGATGGGAGGGCGTTGTGCGTACGCGCATGTACGTGTGTTAGGCTCGTAATTTTGGTCCTTCAAGTTTGGTCGTTTAGAAGTTGTCTCTACTCGGTGAAACATTTTACTATATCAAATTTCCAAGAGAGCATGAAGGCAAGGGATCTGGGGTTGCGCTTGCAGACTAACTTCTTCGAGAATATGAAGCGTTCCTCTCAGCCTAGCTCATCGATCATGATTTGTTCCTCCCTTCATATTCGCCATGATTCAAACAACGTTTACCTAAACAGTTACTGAGCATTTAGTCAAGACTACCGGTACCGTGTAATTGACATCATAACACTTTCGTGCATTTTTCATTTTTCAAATGCTCCCGCAAGCCTTTTTGACGACTCCCATGGGGAAGGAGACCTCACCCAAGTTTTGATCAGATCAATCTCTAAACAGTAGGTGGAGAATGAGAGTACAACGAGTTGAAGTAAAAAGAATGGCCTTAACGAGAGGAAAATAAATGAGTCGTGCGTCCAAGCTTTATTCATTTCCCGCGGCAGAGGAAGTGAACTTACAGCAGAAGTTCATAAAATTTAGACATTTTCAACCTTTACATCCCCCACTATTTACAGGACAACGCAGTTCGCTAGGAAACTGCGTTATTGCACAGAGCTTACATTAAATNCATTTCCATCTAGACAGTTTGAATAGCCTGGCAGGCAAGATGTGGCACTCGTGATAAACCCAGTCATTCCGCAAGGAGCAAAGTGACGCACAGATCCGGTGCTGCCCTCTGTTGAAAATGGTGCTTGACAGTAGAAATTAACCCGGAAACTAGAGTAAAATGAAGTTCAAAGTAACAGATGCGGGAAAACTTATAACATAACAAACCAGTTCATGTGCAACTTAGTTGACACGCGAAACACGCGGCAGATTCGAGGATTGGGCATATGGTAAGAAAGGCTTGAGGAGAGTCTTCAAAATTTCTGACCGTCTACTAGCACCTGCGGCGAAATGAATTAGAAGGTACCAGTAGCGCAGGTTAATTTGACGTTGAAGAATTGGGTTGCTCAAAGTTTTTATAAAATTTGTAGTAGGGATTCAGGCTTCCAGAAATGCAATATATACCTCCGAAGTTAATACTTCTTTGAACCCCATATTGACCAGATGGGTCTATCACATGCAAGCGATGGAATCTAGGAATATCTTTTCTACAACCGATGAGAAGAACTTCGATATTGATTGGCACCAAAGTAAGTTGGACATTTCTTCCCGCACTGAGTAGCGACGCAGTATTGAAGTTTCGCGCTAATGTGAATTGCGCTACTAGAGAAAGGTAGGCGCATGCTCTGACCGCAGGAATAAAATGGATGAAGGGGCAAGAGAATATTATCGTGATTGGACGAACTTCGAAGTTGAAGCATTTATGAACAACTCTGGATGATATTTCTAGCCGTATACCACAACGCCGTTTCAACTGCTAACTAACGTGTCACGCGTTCAACAGCCATGTGATATGGCTTTAAAACCGACGAAGGTTTAGAGTAATCGGCAATTTGCTTACGTCGTATGTTTACCGTCGTAACACAAGCAGTAATAAGAGCTTGTCTGACGCTGAGAAAAGTTCTCAAATTCGTTTAGGTGGGGTTATAAATACCGTTCCGCGTGGGTTATCCAAGTGGAGAATCAATTACACCGAGAAAGATCACTTTACATTCTACAGAACTTCTACCGGTTCTCGAACCCATATTTGCTTCAAACGAAGTCTACATCCCCGCCAAGATAAATAAGTTTCGGGGAAAAGGGGTGCTAGGGTCACTAACGACCAATCGAAAGGCAGTAACGCCTAGAGAAATAACGCAGCACTGCACGCATAAGCATCAAAAATGAAAAAGCGTTTGCTACTGTAAACTGCGAACACAAATTCAGGAGCTGCCGTCGGTGGGATATGCAATGCAAAAGTCATTTCCTGACCAATGAAGGAGCAGTTTCCAACAGCACAGAAGGCGAAGTTCACCTGAATCGTTAGGTTTTCCAATTCCTTCGAAAGGAGTGGATACTGTCAAAATAGAGATCCAAAAGTTATATCATGCCGTTATTATTCTCAACATTTTTTCACCTAGGCTAGCCTTTGATAATCTCACGATTTTCTTTTAGCTCACGCTCGATTTGGGAATGAAATTGAGCTAGGGATGAGGGGCGTAAAGGGCAAGGTTTGTTCACATGTTCGGAGACGAACTGATCAAAGGAACTAGAGCCAAGGATGGGGGCTACTAGTATCTGAGAATGTGCAGAAGACATTGAAGCCGAAAACACAATACCGCTATCTCAACTTTAAGGGAACCATTTCCGAGCATCTCAGTCAAAGATGAGATTTTCCAGATTGTTTTTTTATTGCTTTAAAAGAGTTTGAGATATGTCACCGAATGTCTAGAAATATCAGGAACGTATCCCAGAGTTAGCGCCCGCCCCCGAGAAGGGGAGAGCATCCCCCATCCGGACCTTTATTTTCTTTTATGAACCTAGAGCAATAAAATTTGGTACACTGATAGGAAATGCAATTTAGAATCATTTACCGTTTATGAAAAAATGCTGTTTTGTTTGAAAGACAATTGGAAATTAAAGGAAACGACGTTTTTGGGGGTTTTCCAAATGCTTATTTTGTCAGTTTTCGAGCTACAGTAATGATTTTGGTATCATTGGATGCAGAATAACGTGTGGACATTCCAAAAACTTGAATGCTTTTCCTCTAATTCCTGATTTAAATTGAAAAAACTGAAAAAATCGAGAAATGTATTTTTTTTCGAAGAAAAACAAATTTATGACGTCATAACTTCAGAGCTAAAATGAAGTTTTAAAAACTTTTCAATTTTTTGAAAAGCCCTTGTTTTTTGCATCCAATGTTATCAAAATCATCCCTGTAGCTCAAAAACTGTAGGAGAAGAAGCATTTTTAATCTTAAAAATCTTTCATAAATTCAGCAAGTTTTCAAAACGTTTTCCATAATAGCTCCGAAGTTTACAAAGCTAGAGCAACTAAGTTTGTTGCATCTGAAAGCGAAATGTGTAAACTAAAATTTCACGAGGAGAGATTTTCCAAATTCTTCATGTAGAACTTTGCACAGACTTTTTTCCTCCCAAAATTATAATTTTTACCCTACCTCTTTCAAAATAATTATATAAATTCGGAATGAAATATATTCCAAAATGTCCTGTGATGAAGTTTTAGCGCACACATTTTACTACTCAAATATAACAAACCGCATTGCTCTAGCTTTGTAAATTTCGGAGGTATTATGAAAAATATATATAAATATTTTTTGTTTCAAGGAATAATTAATTTTCTATGCCCCAATGAAAAAATTTTCCAGAAGATAAGTTGTTACAAATGTGAAGATCTAGTAGTCTGCAAATTTTCATAGACGTACGTCCAATAGAAAAAGTTTGCAGTTTTTGGAAATGGTTCCCTTGATGAAAATTAAAGGTCGAGGTGCAAGTGTGCAAGTTACCCATAGAAGGAACAACGGCAAAACATTCAAGAACGTCAACTCGTCGGATATTAAGGCCTCCCCGCTTCTAATTACAATCGCCTCTTCGCATGCATTTTAATCACAATAGTATTAAAGGAGAATAGCTAGTAGAGAGGTCTTGAACGAACAACCTTTCAGCGGGCAAACTTTTTCGCATTCTCCAACTGACGCTCAGGGAAACCTCTTCCACAGCACGGACTTGAGTGAAAATCTAAGCTACATTTATTTATATGACATCTCTAGCGACTCCTGGGTGCCCCAATGTAAATTTGCACTCGGGGGATTGAAGAAGCATCCCAATGACCGATATTTAGACAAACCTGCACACCAAAGCTCCAAGCTCTTTCAATAAATCCGTACCTCGGCATCATTACGGGATCGTGGAGGCTGACATTGTGGTTTGGGCCTCCGAATACTGCCGTTTAGCCCCGCCACGGGAAAGAAGAGCGCCAATACGCATTTCAAATGAGGAAGATCATATCAACCCTCTGAGCACAATAATTCCTAAGACTTACGAAGGATCATTCCAGGTAAAAGTTGTCGGGATGCAGACTTATCTGTGAAAAAGCCGCTTTGTGGGCGGTTTTCACTTGAGCAAGCGCACACGTGTAGATTTCAATTAAAATAATTATCACTTCACCAGAACTCTCTGCTTTACAAACTCACCCTGTTCAAGTAAATCGACTTCTCAGCATCAAGAAGCAATTCTCAAGTTAATGCTGTTACTAAAGCAGGAAACATACTACCACGAAGACTTTAATTCCCAAGTCTAATAGAAAGGTCATTGAATCTTTAGTTTAAAACCCACTTGTGATAGTAACTATGAAGTCATTGAGGGTTGTTTGGGCGAGCAGGCTTCTGGAATGCCGAAAAAAGTTTTGGAACGTCTTCGATTCCCCTACTCTAGTACTTATTACAGACCACTCCTCATTGCACAAATTTCATTCAAATTTTGGTTACATACCCTGAACTAAATCACGTCACCGGAGAACCGTCCGCGTTTATAAGGATTAAGGGCCATTACCTGGAGCCTCGTTTTAGAAGATAAACATCTGTCAATCTGTTAAGCCATACTGGTCACCCATACCAGGTGCTGAAATTCGAGCAGTGTAAGTAAATTCCACACTTGCATACCTTGCTCGCGGATGATGTCTGGATAGTTTGAAATGACTGATAGGCCAATTACTTACTATTCGGGGAGGACACATCGCATTCGTACGTTGACACGGGAGTTTTTTCAGTTAATTGGTTAAACCATTCAAGGTTCTTTGCCAACTTAGGCGATGGATATTCGTAAGATTATCCTTTACAACCACAAAACTAATACTTATATTCAAGGAGTCATTCCACGATTGACAGATGTCCGCTTCTGAAAAACACCAGACTTACCGATGCCACCCACGAGGGCGAGGACAGCAGAAATCAGCACGAAGGAGACAACGACGTCAGCCAGAAGCTCCAGGAGGAATGCAGGAACAGGATGCATGGTTGGAATGGACCGACCGAATCTGTGGAACGAAAGGTTTGTATAGAATGTGGCACGAGGTTTGGGTCGCATGAAGTGCACACGTTGGTTTCCACCGAGATTTTTGCCAGAGCGAGAGTGACCCATATTACGTACAACAGGCACATCATCGACTGAAGGTTTTCAGTTAGTATATACTCACAGCACGGAGAAAAGTGTATTCTGAGAAGCGACTCACGTGGCGATCAGGACGGACGAGTTAACAAGTTCCTTCAAGACAACATCCCTTTGAAACATGCGAATATCACAACAGCTCCTTCAGTCAGACATTACCATCGGTTCAAAGAGTTGCCCAAGGTGAAGGCAGTCAGGCCGGACAACAGCTGCATGCACGGATGCAGTCACGCCATGCATTTCAGCGCCTAATTCAGTTCGAGATCATACAAGTTTATAACGTTAAGAATAAAACGTATCTGAGCAAATACTGTACCTATATTTAAACATGGTGCTCTTCAATTCCTGAATCCTACCTAACCCTCCGCACGCATATTACAACTAGTACCCAGTATGTATAGGAATCTAAATTGCACATCAAATCTACCGCCGCTCTCCGATCACATCAGCCCCAACCTTAATGTAAACACACCGATGGGACGCCCCACGACGCCCAAAACATTGTTAACACAACCTACCAGTTAATAAAACCTTCACGTCTTCGTTAAAACCACGCAATTAAATAACCGCCGCTGATCATGATGTCTTCACGCAGCCCGAAGAAGAGTGGCATCCGCCAAAGTAACGTACTTTTTCCTTAAGGTCAACTGAAAGAATCAGGGAACGAAGTATAGGAAGGAATTCATGTTGTAGGATGGCAACTACGACACTATCCTCAATTCCGTTTTTATATTATTTTCTGCTACCTTTATTTTGTTATTCTTCTCTCGGATGTTTGGTTTTGTTGGGGAACTTGTCGGTATGAAGTGGTAACAAGTGGGTAGTGATGATTCATTAAATCTGATTCTTTTTACTCTTTTGAATGTTATAGATCAACAATAGGAGTAATGATACCATTTAGTAGCCTGTGCATAAGCCCAAAGCGAAGTGTATTTTTTAACGATATCACGTCCCGCTAATCGCTTGATTCATTTTACCATTATCGACACTTGGAGAATTTCACATGTGTCCTCTGCATCTTATCGGTTTTGAATTTAAATAATGTTTAGAATTCCGGTTTAGAGTTACGGTACTACTGAAAAGGATCACCCTCGAATTTTCATTACTATTTCTGCTTGGAACTAGCATGAGTATTGGATGTGCATTTGTTGTTATCGATCATTTACATATGTACTTCTGACATTTTCACCACATTTGTTTCGCGGTTCTTAATTTGTGGATCTTAGAAACAAGATTTTGAGAGTAATGTTACAAAACACATTCGGCTCACGCATCACAGGCCAAGCTAACACAATGAAAGAAGAGAGAAGAGAAAGAAGAGTCCTCGAAGAGAATAAATTCCAATCGGAGACAAAGTCCGTACTGAACAACCATGAAAATGAAACCAGCAATCCTCAAAAAAGAAACAAAGAAACGCATGAAAAGAGACACGGGGCTGGCATAACTGTAAATCGAATCGACGTCGCTTTTCATGGAACACGATTGCTCTAAACAAATCAACTCGGTGGCCACTTCGGAGGTAAGGTTTCACATTTCGGTCCTGCTTCGATCTACTGAGCTGAGGGTTTTGGTGCAGCTAGGTGGGGAAAGTAAGTACTCAGATATCGAACATGAAGTCGTGCAATCCTTCACTAATAACGCTACTTTTTAATCTGATGTGACGCAATAACATGTTATAAAAACTTACGGGACTGAAAGGGAAAATTATTCAGTATAGCAGAAGGGGAAGGCATCGAAATGTCAATAGTCATAGGTATGACCGTAAAAACCTCACAAGTTACCATTTTTTTGACACGATCAACGAAATATCAAAACCATTCTAATGGGAAGGAACACTGATAGGAAAGAAAGAAGTATTAGGAAAGAGGAAAATATTTAACAGATATAAATGTAGGGGAGGAACATGAATGCTCTTGAAATTGCTGTCGCTGTGACATGATCATCGGAATCGCAAAAGATTTGTTGAAGAAGATAAAGCAAAAAGGAAAATGAAATTTTCGCTTTCCTTATTCTACATTTTTCTTTCATTTTGAAGCCATAATTTTAGAATAAATAATCAAACTTTTGTCCATGTATCATAAATAGTAAGTAATTTTCCATAGCTAATGGTTGATGGGATTTCCGTAGCTCTAGTTGATATTTGCTCATTAAACAATAGTGTGTCGATATGTTCACCAGTCAACATGAATTAAACGTCCGTGTTTTTCATAAAAAATTATCAATTGAATACTGAAGTTCACGTTCTTTACATACATATTGAATGCGGTGGAGTAGCTGAGGAAATTTACAATTGCTTATGGAATTGGACATAATTAATTGAGTAATGTTTCACTACAATATCTGTCGTCAATATTCACTCCCTAAAGATGCACAGCACGATGTGTACAGCAAAGTTACTCTCGATGGAGATAAGAAACAACCTGTACAGTGTTCTACAATATTAATGGCTTTAGTCTCAGAATGAAAAATGACATTGACATGACTGATATAACACAAGTGTGAATTTGGAATATGATGAAAATAGATAATAAATAAAACCCATGTTTCCATGTATCTATGAGCGAATTACATTCCAGAAACAAACAGTTGAGATACACACACGAGGAAAGGATGTCTGCTGTCCAATTCTCTGTTCTCCTTGTGCCCATGGTGATGTAGAGGTACCAGCGCGCAGTGTTAAGAATATGTGTATTGTCACTGTGATGATAATAACCCCCAATAAAAGGTTCCATTACCTCCCATTGCTAATGATGAATGCAAGCGATGGCGCAAGCGTTCACATTTAAACGTTCGAAACATTATTTTTTCCCATTTGTACATCCAAGCAGCATATGAAACCTAAATCACAGCATTACGGAGTTACTGTGTATTGCAGGGATGGAACACGCTCTGTAGCAAGGAATCATTGAAAAACATTATTGATATTGAGTGTCATGTTGACTGTCATGTTGGGTGTCATGTTGGGTGTCATATTGACTGTCATGTTGAGTGCCATGTTGAGTGTCATGTTGGGTGTCATGTTGAGTGTCATGTTGGGTGTCATGTTGAGTGTCATGTTGGGTGTCATGTTGAGTGTCATGTTGGGTGACATGTTGGGTGTAATGTTGAGTGCCTTGTTGGGTGCCATGTCAGAGTGTTATCTTCAGTTCTTTGTGTTCTCCTTCTTCCTGCATTTTCTTTGTTTCTGTTCACAATACTTCCATGTGCATTAAATTTCCTCGCTGTTCGATGAACCGTTTTCTTATCGGAGGATTTTTATTCTGGAAACGATCTGATAAAAGCTCGTTGAACTTGTTCCCAGCTTTTAGTTGCTTTGAATTCTAAGACAATGTCTTTCTTTGGTCTTTAGTCCGCTGCATTTCAGGGGTCCCAATTTAGGCGTGCAAGAGCTCATTCTCCCGATGAAGTTCATTTGCGTACAGGTAGTCTGACTTTTGTGAATAGTGTGTTTCAAGCCTATAATGTTTGGATGTTTGAGAATTATCCGGAATAAACATTCGTGAGCCAAGACTATTACGGACGAGTATTCACATCATACAACATAGGATTCTGTCCTCCAAAATCTGACACTTGGACAACTTGTGACCGACTGAATATGAACCTAAGGAATTGCGTATTACAAACGTAAAATGTGGACCTACAATTTGAGCATTTCAAATTTGCATGCGAATCGTCCATACCAAGTATGTGTGGGATGAACTGACAACAAAGCGAGGCAACATTGAGATAGTAAGCTGTCGTCACCACTGGATCGAAGAAAATACTCGAATTCAGCATGAGTAGACAACTGTACGTTTTTTCCGATAATTACTCTGAACAAAATAAAAATACTGCCCTCGTATTAACGTACCTCAGACAGATCCACAGTGGTGTATTTGGTCGTATGTACAACACGTGTATCTAATGGCTGGGCACTCTACTATTCCTTGCGGTGATAGATTTGGACAAATTTAACAAAATTTCATTTTCCTCTTTGCTTTATCTTCTTCAACAAATCTTTTGCGATTCCGATGATCATGTCACAGCGACAGCAATTTCAAGAGCATTCATGTTCCTCTCCGACATTTATATCTGTTAGATATTTTCCTTTTTCCTAATACTTCTTTCGTTCCTATCCGTTGTCCTTCCCATAAGAATGGTTTTGATATTTCGTTGATCGTGTCAAAAAAATGGTAACTTATGAGGTTTTTACGTTCATACCTATGACTATTGACATTTCGATGCCTACCTCTTCACCAATACTGAATATTTACTTCCTTTTAGTCCCGTAATTTTGATAACATATTCTAGCATCACATCAGATTGAAAAGTAACAATATTTTTGATGCTTAGTATTACTACTTACTTTCCCCACCTGCACAAAAACCCTCAGCTCAGTAGGTCGAAGCAGTACCGAAATGTGAAACCTTACCTCCGAAGTGGCCACCGAGTTGATTGGTTTAGAGCAATCGTGTTCTACGAAAAGAGACATAAGTTCGATTTACAGTTATGCCAGCCCCGTGTCTCTTTTCTTGCGTTTCTTTGTTTCTTTTTGAGGATAGGCTGGTTTCATTTTTTTAGTTGTTAAGTGCAAACTTTGTCTCCGATTGTTAGTGAGTATTCACTTCGAGTACTCTCTTCTTTCATTGTGTTAGCTTGGCCTACGATGCGTGAGCCGAACGTGTTTTGTAACATTACTCTCAAAATCTTGTTTCTAAGATCCACAAATCGAGAACCGCGTAACAAATGTGGTGAAGATGTCAGAAGTATAAAAGTAAATGATCGATAACAACAAATACATATCCAATACTCATGCTAGTTCCAAGCAGAAATAGTAATGAAAAATTCGAGGGTGATCCTTTTCAACATTCCCTTAACTCTAAACCGGAACTCTAAACTCAATTTAAATTCAAAACCGATAAGTTGCAGAGGACACTTGTGAAATTCTCCAAGTGTCGAAAATGGTAAAATGAATCAAGCAATTAGCGGGACGTGATATCATTAAGAAAAACATTTAGCTTTGTGTTTATGCACAGGCTACTAAATAGTGTCATTTCTCCTTCTATTGTTAATCTATTACATTCAAAAGAGTAAAAAGAACCAGATTTAATAAATCATTACTGCCCACTTGTTATCACCAAGAGAAGAATGATAAAATGAAGGTAGCAGAAAATGATTTAAAAACTGAATTGAGGATAGTGTCGTAGTTGCCATCCAACAACATGAATTCCTTCCTATGCTTCGTTCCCTGATCCTTTCAGTTGACCTTAAGGAAGAAGTTCGCTTTTTTGGCGGATACCACTCTTCCTCGGGCTGCGTGAACACTTCATGATCAGCGGCGTTCAGTTATTTGAGTGGTTTTAACGAATATTTGAAGATTTTATATATTGGTAGGTTGGGTGTAGGAGAAGTCGGTTGTGGTGCTGCAAGATTACGGTGTGTTAGGATTTGTGGTGGGCCAGGTGTGGTCCGTCAACTGTGTCTGAATTGTAGTGTGGTAATTAATGTAATTTACTGGCTGGGCACAAATGTACTGTATAAGTGCTTGCGGTGGGGGAGCTGTGAGTTCGAAATGTGATGCAGGTAGCATTGTTAGGTTCAGGGGGAGCACTTGTTCAGATACGTTATATACTGAACGTTTGGAATTCTCGTGTTCCTGAAGATGTGGTGGTACGTGTAGAGTGATGGCTTTCGTTTATGCAAGACTCGCTTGGCATGACTGCGCGTAATATTCGTAGGTTCGTGTGCCAATGGTGGTAGTTCCAGGAATTCTAGCCTTATTCTTTGAATTTTAAAGTGTCTGATGAAATATGTGAACTCGCTCTTCCTCATTGCCAAGCGAGACTCCTCTCGGGTAAACTTTTCAACGTGCTGTGGATACGAAGTGAGAAGCCTTCAGTCGATAGTGTGGCTGCTGTGTAAAGTTTTCTATAATATAGGTCACTCGCGCTAATGCAAGGGAACTGCGTGAAAACTGCAGTGTGCCACAGAGATACGACTATAACCTTTCGACACGATCCTTATAATTATTCTTTCTTCCCAAAGATTCGGTCGGTCCATCCCAACCATGCATCCTGTTCCTGCATTCCTCCTCGAGCTTCTGGCTGACGTCGTTGTCTCGTTCGTGCTGACATCTACTGTCCTCGCCCTCGTGGGTGGCATCGGTGAGTCGGTTGCTTATAGAAAAACCCCTGTATGGGTCAAGGCATGCCTCTACAAAGATTCGGGAATCAACAGAGTTAAAGTGGTATTATTGTGAACATCCGTGTCCTGAGTCGGCATAACACCTAAAATGTTTCTCAATACTTTACTGATGAAATTCTGTGTCAATCGTAAAATTAAACAAATTTCCTCCCTGAGTTTAATCTAAATCGCCTGGTCTAACTATGCAAGAGTCATCATCCGCGAGCAAACCGTTCTAATTTGGAATATACTTGCATTGCTAGAATTTCAGCACCTACTATGGCCAACCGTAATAACTCAAAACAAATTGATCGTTGGCATTTTTCTAAATTGAAACTCTCGGTATTGATCCCTAACCCCATCGACACAGAGGGTTCTCCGGTGCTGTGATTGTAAGTGCTTGTAGCTCTGGGTAGGTGACTCCAATTTTAATTAATTGGCGCATTGAGGGAATGAAGTCAATTACGTGATTAGGGAAAGAAAAAAAAAGTCGGTTAACTCTTTAGACCCACTAGAAGCCTGCTCGCCTAAATTGCCCTCAATGACCTTAAAGTACACACTACAAGCAGGGTCCGAACACTTTCTTCAATGACCTGTTCTCAAACTAGGTGAATTTCTCATCTCCGTGGTTTGTTTTTTCTTCTGAAGTTGAGGCGAAAACTTAAGTATTTCTTCTTGATTAGTGAAAATCGTTCTTTTCAATAGTGGTTGTGAAGCGTGAAGCACTGGAGATGTTTCATTTTGAATTGAATACAGCTAGTATGCAAGTACTCGGGCGTAAACTGCCCAAAGCGGTATTTCCACCGATATTTCTGGGTACTCTCTTCTTCCTGGGATCATTCTTCCTAAATCTTTAGAATTTTTGTATTCGGAGGGTTGACATGGTCATCCCGATTCGAAGGAATTTTCTTGCGAATTGGTGCACTTCCTTCTCGTGCCGGGGCTAAACGGCAGTATTCGGGGGCGCAATTGTACGATGGCTGCCTCTACGGTACCTCAACAGTGCTGAGGTACAGATATATTGAAAGACCTTGGGAGGTTTTGTGTGCTTGCTAGCTTGATTAAAAATCGATCACTGGGCCGCATGTTCCATCTCCTGAGAACCAATTTACACATGGGTACCCAGGAGTCGCTCGAGACCCTATAGCGAATACATGTAGCCTAGGTTTTCGCCAAGGTCCGGGCCGTGGAAAATGTTTCCCTAAGCGTCAACTGGCTCGTGCGGAAACGTTTGCCCACAAAGTGTTCGTTCAAGACCTCTACTAGTTTGTCTCCATTACTACTCGCATGCATGAAATGCATGCGAAGTGTCGATTGGAATGGGATAAAGGGAGGCTTCAGGGTCTGTTGAGTTAACTTTCATGAACGTCTTGCAGTTTCACCTTCTATGGGTGACGTGTACCTCAACCCTTGAACTTCCAAACGGGTGAAATGGCGGTGTTATGTTATCGGATTGAAGGTCTTCTGCACATTCTCACTTACTCATGCGCCCGACGTTGGCTTTAGTTGTTCTGATTAGTTTCTCTTTGAACATGTGAACACAGCTTGCAAGCTACTCCACTGCTCGGGAAATTAATTGCTCAATTGAGCATGACCTATAAGATAGTCATGAGATCATTAAAGACGAAACTAGGTGAAAAAATAGACGATATATATACAGCAAAACATAATATGTGGGCATTGCTTATTTTGGCGAGAGTATACTCTTCTCTCTAAGGAATTGCACACCCTAACATTTCGGGTGAACTTGGCATTTTTATGTGTTGGAAGCTGCTCCTGATTTGGTCAGGATCCGACATTTATTGTGTATCAAAACGCTGACGGCACATCCTGGATCTCCGTGTTCGCAGTTTATAATGGCAGACAAGTTTTCATGTTAAATTTCTATGCGTGCTGTGTTGCAACGAATACTCTACGCGTTACTGCCATTCGATGGTCAGATAATGACCCTAGCTCCCCTTTTTCCCCGTAGCCTATTTATTTTGGGTAGGGTTGAGAGTTGTTGTGCTGACTCTAGGACGGGCAGGACATATGTCAAGCCTAGTGTGATTTTTCTAGGTGTAATTAAGTCTCCCCTCCGTTACTCCTACGCAGGGCTGTATTTATATCCCCACTTACACGAATTTGAGAACTTTTCTCAGCCTCTAACAAAAACGCTCGGATCACTGCTTGTGTAATGGCGGTGAACATTCGACGTAGATAAGTTACTGAGAACTAGACACCATCGTATTTGATGGAGCCATGTCACATGGCTGTTAACGAGTGTCAGGTTAGTTTGCAGTTGATATGGCCTTGTAGTACACGGCTGGAAACGCCATCCAGAACTCTTCATAAATGCTCGACTTTAAAGTTGGCTCAATCACTATAGCAATTTCTGGCACCTGCATCCATTTCATCCATTTATTCATGCAGTCTCGCCATGCAGATGTTTTTCTCTGGTGGAGTAACTATCATTAGCGCGAAACTTCAATTATGCGTTGGTCCTTGGTGTAGGCAGCAATGTCGAAATCCTTTTCGTGCCGATCAATATCGAAGTGATTCTCATCGGCTGCAAAATAGACGTCAATAGATTTCCTTCGCTTCCAAGTAATAGACCCATCTAGTCGATATGTTGGTTCAAAGAAGTACTAGCTTTGAAAGTATAGATTATGTTTCTGGAAGCCTGAATCCCTACTACAGGTTTTATAAAGCAATTTTTGAAAAGCCTGAATTCCTCTTACGTCAAATAAAGATTGGGCCGCTGATGCCTTCTAATTCATATCGCTGCAGGTGCTAGTAGACTGTAAGGAATTTTCAGGGCTCTTCTCGTACCTTTTTATTATTACATCCCTCATCCTCTGACCTGCCGCATGTTTCCGGTCTCAACCGAGTTACACTTGAACTGATTTTTGTTATGTTGGAAGTTTTCCCGCATCCGTTTCTTAAAAGTTCATTTTACCAGAGTTTCAGCATTGTTTCTACTGTCAAATACCATTTTCAACAGACGGCAGCACTGAATCTGTGTATCCCTTTGCCCTATATGGAAAGGTTTATGAAATATTACATTTTCTCTGCCTGACTGTTCAAACGGTCTAGATGAAGTTGCTTTGGGTTGCCCCATAACAACTTATTGATCTGAGCACAGATCACAGGCATTCATAGGTGATTTTAAGAGCAAATTTTCGCTGTGATTTAACCTGGCATTGTTGCAGGGTGCGGAGCAGCAGCTCGGAGCGTGCTGTGGCTGCTTCTGCGCCTGGTGGTAGCAGCGGCTCAGCTGATTCCCGTGCTCATTGCTTGGGACATTGTGGAAGACTGATCTCCTCTTGGTGCGATGTTTTGTGCAATATTTAGTGTAAGCTCTGTGCAATAACGCAGTTTCCTAGCGAACTGCGTTGTCTTGTAAATAGTGGGGGGATGTAAAGGTTGAAAATGTCTAAATTTTATGAACTTATCCTGCAAGTTCACTTCCTCTGCCGCGGGAAATGAATAAAGCTTGGACGCACGACTTGTTTATTCTCCTCTCGTCACGGTCGTTCTTCTTGCTTCAATTCGCTGAATTCTCATTCTCTACAAATTGTTCAGCGATTGATGTGAAACGAAACTTCGGTTAGGTCTCCTTCACAGTGGGAGTTATCGACAAGTCTTGCGGGAGAATTTGTAAATTGAAAAAGAGAAGAGTCTTCTGATGGCACCAAGTACACGGTATCGGAAGTCTTGAGCAAAAAATTAGTTACTACTTAGGAAATTGATTTTGAACCGCGAAAAACAGGAAGAGAAAAATTCCTAATCAACGAGCCTGCCTCGGAGAAGCAATTCATGGTCTAGAGGTAAATATCAGTCTGCCAGCGCAACCCCAGATCTCTTGGGTTCATGCGCCCTTGAAAATTTGAATTGGACGGAAATGTCCATTGAGTAGAAGTCAACATGATAATTACATTTTGACTAAATCTGGAACCTGATACACGTACACACTGGTACGCATACTGTCCTCCCATCCCAGTTACAGGGGAGCTAGGTGTGGCACATGTACGTTTCTAAATAGTCATTGTGGCTATAATTTCCTGGATAAATGGTTCCGGAATCGGACAACCTAGAGCTTCAGTGCAGCCGATCGGTTGAAAGCGCAGATAGTGAGACTGTGAGCTCCGTTGAACTTGGAGCACATTTCTGTACGTTATTAGTGGCCTGTGAAAGTCACCTTGTCGATTGCAAAGCGTCCTAGTTTATATACCTCACGCCATTGAACTACAAATATTCACTTTACTCCGTGAATTTCATTGAAATTCTGGTTGAACTTATGAATCGGGCCAACTTCTTTCGATAGAAGTGCATACTCGAGTATATTTTTGGAAGTATTGGTCTGCAAAGAATATCACGGTTACGAAAGTGTTGTCGCTTGTGAAGTCTTCAGCGCGGATTTTTGGTTCAGATTGAAATCAAGCTTCCCCGCGTGAGGGTAGTAACGTCGTGTAATTCCTGCTCGCGACAGCTCATGAGCATCGCTGTACGTCACGGTAGAGGAAACAAGGTAGGTTCAAATCGGTCTTTTTTTCCGATGACGGTGTGGTTTGCTGACGTCACGGCAGCGATCCAATAGCAGCGCTCATATTGCATCTGTTAGTACTGCTACCCGCTAATCTGACTCCACCATTGGCCTAACGATATTGCGTTTTGGTGACGTCTTAGTTTGTTTGAAATATGCCTTTCTATTGGCCAGAAAAAGAAGAGGTGCATTTTCTCCCATAGAAATGACCCTACCTCGTTACCTCTACCGTGCTGTACGTAAATCCCTCTCCTCGAAACTCTGCTGGGGCGATCCCAAGACCCGCTCTGGCGCACTGGTGAACAGCTTCCATGGACTGCCACGATCTTCGAAATGCGAGCACAAGCTTCGTGATAGCAACCTCGTGAAAACGGGTATAATTGGAGTTAGTTTACATTACATCAAAAGCACCAACGAAATATTTTTCCAGTGCAACAGCTGGAAAGACTTCGGTATTATTGCCTGCAGACCGATAACGGCTTGTCCCAGTTTTCAGTTACGGGTTCCGGAGCCGTTCGAAAATTAGTATTTTTATAAAGCTCTGAATGCTGAACTAACAGACAGAGAACTGGCAATATGCCTCTTGAAAACTTTGACGACTATGTCTGCATCTAGAAAAAAATGTCGCCCGTGGTAGCACACACATTCGGGGCAGATGATTCGTCCTTTCTGGGTGAGAGGCAACTGCTTACGCGTGATACTTCAAACCCTTGTCAAGGCTCCCGCAATGGTACCTTTATAAGAAAGATTTACACCCGTCATAAATGTGTCGAAGAGCGTTCCAGAAATCCTTGAAATGGGTGGTTTCGCCAAAGCAAAGGAAGAAATTTCGTGATGTATATTCACTTGGGTTTTTTCCCCTGAATCGACATGACGTAACATTTGTGATATTGAACCACATTCAACGCAGAAAAAGCTTCGAAGCTGGTGATGGAAACTGGTATGTAAAACTTGGTACCAGGGCGAATCCTCGAGGAATGATGCTAGATGAAAATGGAAAAAACAAAAGTGAACACAAGTGCGGCTGTGACAACACGCTTGAAGCATAGAAGAAATTATTGGGCATATTAAGCATGAAAAGAATGTTCATTCATGCTCTGAAACGAAGAAAATTGTTTTGTACACGAATAATCATTTTGATGTTTCAGAAGATCGCTAATTAGAGAATCCCAAACCACATGGTTGGAACAGAAGTCATTTAAGGTTAGCTGATTGCTGAGAGGGCATCCAGTATCACGTGTTATTCTTTACCGTACACAATATTCCATAAATTGAAAAAGCTGAACATCGGGATAAAATGCTGACAGAATTCCCATATTTGCAGACCGACATGATATTCAATCCAAATTTTGTAAATTGGAGAGATAATTTAAATACCGAAATAAGAATCAGTTTGTTTCAGTAAATGCCAATTAGGGTGAAAGCGATATATTTTGTCACTTTGAGATAGGCCCGGCGCAAGACGAAGCCCACATGTTTAATAAATAAGCTCTTGATGCATTATCGCACAAGTAAGGTGGTGCATAATGTAGACGAGAAGGTCGATGTGAGAGGTTGTAATAAAATAGGCACGCACCATAAAATTAAACGAGCTAACAATTGCCATAATTTCATAAAATATATTTCACCCCTATTTCGTCACCAAGAAATTCAATCCCTCTAAAAGGTTTTAGTGGGTTATTTGTAAGACATCTGTCAAAAGCTTATTTTTTGAGGTTGTTTAGTGTATTTTACTGGGCAGAGTTCTTATTATTGTTATTTTAGAGTGAATGTGACGGTAAATGTTAGAGTGACTGATGTTGCAGGATTTACCCTAAGAGCCTTAAATTTTGACGAGTTACCTGAGCTTCATACGACCTAACTGAACATAACTGGTGAAAACATGTTATTGATATAAGAATGTTCCATTTCCAGTTCCCTAACATGAAGAAATCATCTGTAGTACATCATATCATCAGATATTTCTCTGAATAAACTGACCACAGGGAAATTATCGAAATGTTTGGAGGAATACACAGCACATACAGAACCTGCCCAAAGTATGTACTCTTAGGAAATCTTGTTTCGATGTTTATAGAAGTTCTCTTGCTGTTCTTCAAAGTAGAGATGCTGGGAAGAAGCTGTGGATTTCACCAGATGAAACCACAGATGTTGAGCAGAGATATGTGGCATGCTTTGTGTTTGTTATTTTGGGAGTTGCAGAACAGCATTGTAAATGTTATTTGGGAAATATGACTTAATGGCAATCCCTAAATTATTCTACGATACCTGCATTCTTTAACGATTCTGTTCGTGTTCTTTGGACAGAACAAGTTCTTTATGAAATATTTTGGTTGTTAAAGCAATGCGAACATTACAAGGCTTATTTCCAAAAATGGTGCATGTGACGTGCCTAGCTCATGAGTTGCATAGGGTTGCCGAGCTGGTGGGAAGTAGTTGTCCAGCAGTCAACCTGTTGGTAGGTACAGCGAAGAGTGTGTTTGTCAAGGCACCGCACAGAACACAATTATTTATAGAGCTCTGTCCTGATGCAGTTCTCCCACCCTCGCCTGTAGTTACGAGATGGGGAGCGAGGCTAGAGGCTGCACAGTATGTCGCACATTTCGAGGATCAATGCAGGGTTATTATGTCACTCGCTGACCTCGAGGCCAAAGCATTCAATAATGTAAAGAGCATGTAAACATGGTCGATGTGAAGCACAGTTTAACATTTATTGCTGCTAACTTTGCAATTTTACCAACCACCATTGAGAAATCGGAAGCAAGAGGGCTCCAAATGGAATCCTCCGTGCAGTTGATGGAAGATGTTGGGAAGAATTTGCATAATATGTATGGTCGAAGATATCATAATAAAATAGCCTCGATACTAGATAAAAATACAGGATAGGGACCTATGAAATCAATCTGTTATCTTGTAAGTGGAAAATTGAATGAATCACAAAACGAGTTAATCAAAACATTCTCTTGCTCCGAACTATCATCTTTTGTCTTTGCCCAGTTGTCTCCCGTGTTGAACGAATATTTTCCGCGAATAAAACTGTATTGGCGAAAAGTAGAAAAGTTTCATCTCTGAGAATTTGAAGTAATATTTTCATGTAAAATGCAATGAATACTTTTCTTTGAAGCAGCAATATGCTCACAGCTGTGGATAGCTTCATATTTGCTTCTAATTATTTGTTTACTATACTTTGTACTTACTTTGTGAATTGTTCAGTTAGAGTTTCTAAGGGTTCTTAAAATTCTAAAATAATGTTTGCAAAAATTTTATTTGTTTGAATCTAGTTACTGTGTTAATTGTTTAGTTAAAGTTTCTTAGGATTCTTGTAATTAAAAAAAATTATCGTAAAATTTTTTTGTTTCAATCTACCTAGATTCTAATACAGTATAAAAAGACTATTTCCTGAGCATATTAGGTATATTTAAAAGCATAAATAGTATATTCTATTTAGCATATTAGGCACATTATAAATCATAAAGAGAAAGAATATAAGCACATTTAAAAAAGCATGTTGTCACAGCCCTTGTAATAAATAAAATGTGAGATTGTGCATATTGTGTAATAACTCGGCATATTTTTCAAGAGCATATGATATGCACGTGTGCTTATTGCATACATGCAATAACTTGTTTTATTTTTCAAGCGCATATTGTCACATCCTTGCTAATAAGATGTCGAAGTGTGAAATATTTGTATTGTCACGAAGACACGATTTGGTTTTAATTGAATTGGAACGTTCTACGTCATTAAGGGAAAGTATTATATGTATTTCGTACATGCTGAGACTCCTCAATGCGAGAGTTATACAGAATTGAATTCCGAAGGTCAAATTTCTGAACATGCGGAATATTTTAACGACTAACATTTCACTGATATTGACTGAATGACTTGGTTATCTTGTTTACTTTCATCATCACAGTCTTTCCTACACTCCAGGAAGACGATAACTCCAACATTTCACCAATACGATGACTTCGTCCAGCATGCTCGGGTATCCGTACATTCTGAGCACGGTGGGTTGAACCGACTTACTACGATGATCATTGCGCCCGACTAAAATTGTGCAATGTGTAGGTCGTTAGCTTCAATATTAGAGAACAAGGCGGGAGTGAATGCATTAAAAATATCAATTAGTCACTTGGGGATATTGAATACATGTTTTGTGGAGTTAGACCTTTCCATAAGGAGTCTTTGTTTCAACATAAACTAAACCTTGAATGGCATAATAAATTTCTGTTCAATCATAATTGTGTACAGTACGCTCATGTTTTCAGAAGGATTTTTCATTGTGTAATGTTTTTTGGGTAATATGCTTTCCTATTACCTTTCAATGTCTTGTAGTTTTCAAATTCTTTTCCACGCAGTCCTTTTCTGTTTTTGCAAATTGCTTGAGAACTAAATGTAGCAGTCCTGCTTCCTAAAGTATTTTGGAAGCATTTTATTCAAAGTGTAACCTTTAGCTCTAGGAATATTCAGTCTCTTTGTTATAATAATCAACACACGCACACCAACACACAGTATATATAGGATATTTCAGAACAAGAGGTACAAAATTGAACACCGAGTAGAAAATGGCCAAATAAACACTTTTTCTTCTATGAAATTTTCCGAAAAAAATTGGGTTTTTGAGATATTAGCTGTTAATTGTTTAAGGGATGAATTTCAATTGCACAATTACTCGCAATATTTATTTTGAATTTACGTTACAAACACTTCCATTCTGGTATAATGATTCTTCCTCCTTGTTAGTTCTTTTATCGTATTCATAAGTCATTTTTTCCGATGACATATTTTTCTGATTACTAATGGCTAAATATTTGCAAGGGATTAAATAAACAGGCTTCCAAATTAGTTATTTAATATAGAAATGATGACTTGAAATATCGTCTTCTGATTCAAATAGTTAACACAATCGATGGACAGGAATTTATTTCTAATAGGCTCATATCGAGGTGAGGCCTCGTTACTGAATCAGTCAGCAAAACAGATTATATAATACATAATGTGAAATTACGCATACATCCTAGATACAGAATAATGCTCCGTACACTGAAAGCGAATGCAGATTCCTACACGTGAAATAACAGGAATGAATGGTAATTGTGGATGACATGTACAATAGATACTCATCTGACTGCCAGTGCCATCGTTTGCCCAGAGGGCAGAGCGGGGCGGCTGCACGTCCTACACTTAGAGTTGCGGTGGCTCTAATGCCTCGCACTCTCCCAGACAGGGTATGCCCCAGCGACGCTGTCACGTTTGCGAACATACACGTTTCTTGTTCGTGATACTTTACGTTAATAATTTAGCGGAAATAGCAAGTGTCGTCAGATAATTAGATTAGATTACGTTCACATATTAATTAACAAGTAATTATATGGAATGAACAAGATTCTAGGTGTCTACGGAGAGAGTTTAGATATGTGAAGAGAAATGGAAGTATCCGGCAGTGCAGCTCCCTCAAGACGCTGGTGGGTGCGGTACTCCCAAAGTGAGGGTGTCAAGGTGGGGTAGCATACAAAGGACGCTTCTCGACGTACTGAAGTAACCGTTGGTTGCGATGTTCGTAGAGCCAAGCATATGCTGCGCTTATTGACGATAATATATTTTCTGAATACGGTTCTTTTCGAAAGGTGATCGTTGGCCAAACGAACCCTTCTTCGTATTTAAACACGACGTAGGGTATCTGAAGCGTAAAACCACGACACTGGCTGACCTCGTCGTCTCGATGGCGCTGAAAAATGCTGTCCTCGTCCTCATGAGACATCGCTAAGTCCGTTGTGAATGGAAGTACCAAACGTGGGTAGTACCAAAGTCCAACAATTCATCAGACATGGCCAACACGCAGGAATATCTAATAGAACCGGTCTTGCGCTAACCATTCCACCCCAATCAGCAATTAGAGATCACTGTGAGAATTAAAACCATTCATTCAAAAATACAAATTTTTCAACTTTATGCCGAGCTAATAGTGAGCATGACCTTAGAATTTTAGAGTCCCTTTTCATATTCACTCATAAACCTAACCTCAACAAAGACATTAGTGCCGTAAAGTTATCAATTGCCCCCACCTACTGACGTAATTCTGTGTGTGTGTTTGTGTTAGCATGAATGATTTTTGTTCACGATATCACTATCACCTCTGTCTCTTTTATCACCTGCGATCCATACGCGCTATCGCAACAACCGTTGGCGGTTGAGTGCTGGCTTTTGAAACCTGCTGTTCCCAGTTCATCTTTTGAGAGCTACTCGCCAGGAAGGGTTTATGTGTACAACACGCTTCATCAATGAGAGAACTCTAATTCTTGTGGTTGTTACTGAAGGTTATACTTGAGGTCCCGAGCTGAAGGTCAGGTAGACCTTCCTTTCCTTGAAATGAATTGTTTTGTTTCTGTTGAATAAAGAAAATGAATAGAGAAATTATAGAGAAATAGTTATAGTTTATAGCTGAATTATAGTTGAATAGAGAAATTGGTTGAATAGAGAAATTTACTCATCTTCTGACTGACGATCGTTTAAGTAAGTTACACACAAACGTATACATACACGTGCAGCGTGAAGTGTGACTCATGCTCATGAATTAAAATGTCTCATTGAGAAGGGGCTAACAGTTTCAATAAATGATATTTATGCCTCAAAGGTACAGTGATATTCATGCCTCTAAGGTGCATTTAATATTCAAAGGTACAGGTGAGCCTCAGTAGCTGGGGTGACGTGGTGGGAGGAGGGTGTGTGTGTCTCGCGCTCAGTCTTCCCGCGCCGGTGACGCATGCCTTCTATTTATATTTTTAATATAATTTCACTCCATTGGTGGATTTGCTTTAATGGTGATTGTATCAACACTTCTCATTATTTTTATCATTGGTGGATTTATAGGTTGCTAATTAAAATAGAGGAGTTACCAAGTAAGTTTGCCTAACTAAGTGACCGAATTAGCTTTTCATCTCCGATATATATTGCTGATACATTAATGTATTACTGATACATTGATATATTTCTGATACATTTATGTATTGCTGACACATTAATATATTACTGAAATGTGATATATTACTGATACATTAGCATATTACTGATACATGAATGTACTACTGATACATTAATGTACTACTGAAACATTAATGTCTTACTGAAACATTAATACATTACTGATATATCAATTTATGACTGATATATTGATATATTACTGAAACATTAATATATTACTGTTACATTAATATATGACTGATATATTGATATTTTACTGACGTATTAATTTCAACTGACTGATGTATTAAATTTAGCGTTATATTTCCGCTCCCGTTGATTATCATTTATTTAGTAATGATTATTTATAAACTATTAGGATTGTGAACTATTTGAACTCCATCATTAGTGAAAATTAGTTACTTGAATTGATCATTTATTTTGCATTTTTATTACACAAGTATTAGAATCATTAGATGTGAGAATAAATCATGAAAATATATTAAATTTTTTTCCTGTCTACCGTAGTTTAGTAACGTTTCACCATTATTTTTTTTTGCCCAGCTTCGCTATAGAAAACAATGATGGAAAAATAATTGCTGCGTTTAGTTACACTGAAATTGAATTTGTTGGATAATTGATTTCATTATTATTGACGAATTTACGATATTCGATTATTTCTCTGAATTCTCTTATTTTTTCGATTATTTAAAATTTCATATTGTTCAGTAATCTGAAATCGATAAGTTTTCATTCGTGAAAATATTCACTGTAAGCTAAATTCGCTAGTTTCGACAACGTCGCTAATTTCATTAAATATCCTTCCGCAAAAATCGCTAAATTTAGTGTTTAAAATAATTAGAATCAATAATTTCGTTCGATTTCACTGATCACCAGAATCGCCTTTTTCGGTTACTTCCCTTATTCTGCCTAATTCTGGGATTTCACAGAATGCACTCATTTTGCTAGATTTATTTATTTATCTAACTTCACTAATATCGCTTAATTCAGTACTTCCGCTAAATTTGTTAATTCTGCTAAATTCACTTATGCCGCTAAAGTCTCTCGTATCATTCAATTCCTTAATTCCGCTAAATTCACTCATTTCGCGTAATTCACCAACTTCAAAATTCGCCAATTTCAAAATTCACAAATTTTAAAACTCACCAATTTCGAAATTCCACAATTTCAAAATTCCACAATTTCAAAATTCCCCAATTTCAAAATTCCCCAATTTTGAAGTTTCCCAATTTCAAAATTCCCAAATTTCAAATTTACCTAATTTCAAAATTCCCCAATTTCAAAATTCCCCAATTTCAAAATTCCCCAATTTCAAAACTCCCCAATTTCACTACATGATAAACTGAAGTCAACGACACCCACAAATTGAGGTCGAAGGCTCTATTTTACGCACGGAATTTTTTTCACAAAAACACTAAGTGCACTTTCCTCTTTTTTGTTGTAAAGTTTGTACGTAAATAAAGGCGCGCCAAGCGTGCGCGTGCAAGAGTGGGTTAATACGAGCGACGTCCTGCTGCTCAATGTTGGCGTGTTGAATTGAGTCAAGTTGAAATAAATGGAGGTGTTAAGTTGAGGAAACCATATCCAAAAATGGGAAACTTTTTTTCTATGGGACGTACGTCTATGAAAATTTGCACACTACTAGATCTCCACATTTGTAACAACTTATCTTCTATAAAATTTTTTCATTGGGGGCATAGAAAATTAAATATTCCTTATAATAAAAAACATGTATATAAATATATATATTTTAAGTTTTACTCCGAAGTTTACAAAGTTAGAGCAATGAGGTTTGTTGCATTTGAAAGTAAAATGTGTTCTCTAAAAAACGGATTAGCGATTTTTTCGATTTATTTCATTCCGAATTTATATGAATTTTTTTTAAAGTTAGGGTAAAAGTTATAATTTAAGGGTAAAAAATTCTACGGAAAATGTTACATGAAGTTTTTGGGAAAATCCGCTAATCTTATTTTTAGAGCACACATTTCACTTTCAAATGCAACAAACCGCATTGCTCTAGCTTTGTAAACTTCGGGGTAAAACCTCAAAATGTCTTGAAAACTTACTTGTTTCAAGAGATGATTTTTAAGATTTCAAAAGCTTCTTCTCCTACAGTTTTTGAGCTACAGTGATGATTTTAGTATTATTGCATGCGGAAAAACAAGGGCTTTCGAAAGAATTGAATAGTTTTTCGAAATTCATTTTTGTTCCAAAGTTATGACGTCATAAATTTGAATTTGTTTGAAAAAAAATATTATTTTTTTTTATTATATTAATTTTAAATTGGAAATTGAAGAAAAAGCACTTAACTTTTTGGAATTTCCACGTTATTCTGCATCCAATGATACCAAAATCATTACTGTAGCTCAAAAATTGTCAGAGAAGAAGCATTTAGAAACC
>JACJUY010003462.1:61353-83481 GCA_014220935.1 Platorchestia sp. MABIK
TTTTAAATTGCATTTCCTATCAGTGTACCAAATTTCATTGCTCTAGGTTCAATAATAAAAGAAAGGTTTGGAAGGGGGACGCTTACCTTGAGGAATATGAATGATGAAATATAAAAATTGTAAAAAACTTTGTTTTGAAATTTTTGGAATTTTTTTTTTGAATGTCCACGTTATTCTGCATCCAATGATATCAAAATCATTACTGTAGCTCAAAAATTGTCAGAGAATAAGCATTTAGAAAACCCCCCCAAAAAATGTCGTTTGCTATGATTTCCAATTTTCTTTCAAAGAAAATCGCTTTTTTTCACTGAGGGTAAATGATTTCAAATTGCATTTCCTATCAGTGTACCAAATTTCACTGCTCTAGGTTCAAAAATGAAAGAAAAGGTCCCCAAAGGGGATCCTCTACCCCTCTCGGCGGGGGCGCTTGCCCTGGGATACGTTCCTGATATTTCTACAGACATTCGGGGACATATCTCAAACTCTTTTAAAATAAAAAAAAAACAAAATCGTGTGAATCTCATTTTTGAGCTCAACTGCTACAATATGGTTTCCTTAAGTTGAGATGTTAAGTTGAGGTGTTAAGTTGAGATGTTAAGTTGAGGTGTTGAGTTAAATTGAGGTAGGCCTTTTGAGTTATGTTAAATTAAGTTAAGTTATAATGCTCAGTTTAAGTGCTACGTAAAATGCCGAGAGAAAGTTTTGATGTATGTCGCATTTAATTGCTTAGTCACGCTGACTGAAGTCACCTTAAGTTGTACTAAGTGAAGACACTAACTCAAGGTGCTAAGTCAAAACTAAGTTAGGACGCAGGGTTATGCTTCCTCAAGGTATTAAGTCAAGATCGTCCCTGACACTAAGTCAAGATGCTAAGTCACGCCAAGCCAGGACACTCAGTCAACATACTAAATTTGGCTTACTTAAGACTCAAGGTCAAGATGTTAAATCATGCTAAATCAAAACATCCAGTCAAGACAACAATAAAGAACTTCAGTCAAGAAATACAGTCAAGATGCTAAATCATGACATTCAGTCAAGATGCTAAATCATGACAATCAGTCAAGATGCTAAATCATGACATTCAGTCAAGATGCTAAATCATGATATTCAGTCAAGATGCTAGATCATGACATTCAGTCAAGATGCTAAATCATGACATTCAGTCAAGATGCTAAATCATGAAATTTAGTCAAGATGCTAGATCATGACATTCAGTCAAGATGCTAAATCATGAAATTTAGTCAAGATGCTAGATCATGACAATCAGTCAAGATGCTAAATCATGACATTCAGTCAAGATGCTAAATCATGACAATCAGTCAAGATGCTAAATCATGACATTCAGTCAAGATGCTAAGTCAAGGTGCTCAGTCAAGATGAAAATTCATGCTAAGTCAAGACAACGCGCGCCTCAACCAGTTTTTGCGCTCATTGCGAGCGGTCGCACGAATTTTTGCCAGCGGTTTTATTTCTTTAAACGGGTTTTTCTGCGGCGGGTTTCCCTAGGTGGTTTTTCTGATCGTGGGAAAAGTTCAGTGAAAGACAATAGGTCATTCTGCTGATGCTGTTTTTGTGTTGACGATACCCAAATTAATGTGTTTAGTTATAAGTGTGCGAGTTCATGAACCTATGCTTTTATTCACATGCTATAGGTGTAGGTGCTATAAGTATTAATGTGCAGCCCAATCTGTATCCTGTTATAAATATCTTGTGATAAATACCCTAAGATTAAAATCCTGTGATAAATACCCTGCGATGAATAACCGGTGATAAATATCATGTCATAAATAACCTTCGATGAATAACCCGTGGTAAATATCGTACGATAAATATTGCGGAATCAATTTCCGGTGATAAATAAATTATGATAAATATCATGCGGCAAATTTCCTGTGATCAATATATTGTGATGAATATCCTGAAATAAAAATCCAGGAATAAAGATCCCGTATAGTCTATCCCGCTGAACTGCCGTAGTGCTGCACTGAACTGCCGCAGTGCTGCGCTGAACTGCCATAGTGCTGCACTGAACTGCCGTAGTGCTGCACTGAACTGCCGCAGTGCTGCGCTGAACTGCCGCAGTGCTGTGCTGAACTGCCGTAGTGCTGCGTTGATCTGCCGCAGTGCTGCGCTGAACTGCCGCAGTGCTGCGCTGAACTGCCGCAGTGCTGCGCTGAACTGCCGCAGTGCTGTGCTGAACTGCCGCAGTGCTGCGCTGAACTGCCGCAGTGCTGCGCTGAACTGCCGCAGTGCTGCGCTGAACTGCCGCAGTGCTGCGCTGAACTGCCGTAGTGCTGCGCTGAACTGCCGCAGTGCTGCGCTGAACTGCCATAGTGCTGCGCTGAACTGCCATAGTGCTGCGCTGAACTGCCGTAGTGCTGCACTGAACTGCCGTAGTGCTGCACTGAACTACCGCAGTGCTGCGCTGAACTGCCGTAGTGCTGTGCTGAACTGCCATAGTGCTGTGCTGAACTGCCGTAGTGCTGTGCTGAACTGCCGTAGTGCTGTGCTGAACTGCCGTTGTGCTGCGCTGAACTGCCATAGTGCTGTGCTGAACTGCCAAAGTGCTGTGCTGAACTGCCGTAGTGCTGCGCTAAACTGCCGTAGTGCTGCACTGAACTGCCGTAGTGCTGCACTGAACTGCAGTAGTGCTGAATTGATTTTCACACCATGCACGACCCCAAAACTTTACAAGTCAATTTTCGGTCACTACTCCGCTTTGCACTTGCCCTTGTCTGCTGCCACTGCGCATTTTGCAACAAAAAATGATTTCCATCGAGCAGTTATTCGAAACCAATCAAGAAGTGGGGAGTTTTGTACCTTGCCTGCTGCTAAGGAGAGGGAGGGGAAAATAGGCTTTAGCGTTTACGGTACATGTACTAACATAATACAAATGTAACATGGTACATAGTACGCATGAACATGATTATTAGTACTTACGTACTTCCATAGCACACGGTATGTATGTACTAACAGTTCAAAGTACGTGTGCACTAACAGTACAAAGTACGGATGTTATGTACTAACATAGTACTAGTACGTGTGTACTAACATTGTGCTAGTACGTGTGTACTAACATAGTACTAGTACGTGTGTACTAACATAATACTAGTGCGTGTGTACTAACATTGTACTAGTACGTGTGTACTAACATAGTACTAGTACGTGTGTACTAACATAGTACTAGTACGTGTGTACTAACATAGTACTAGTACGTGTGTACTAACATAGGACTAGTACGTTTGTACTAACATAATACTAGTACGTGTGTACTAACATAGTACTAGTACGTGTGTACTAACATAGTACTAGTACGTGTGTACTAACATAGTACTAGTACGTGTGTACTAACATAGTACTAGTACGTGTGTGCTAACATAGTACTAGTACGTGTGTACTAACATAGTACTAGTACGTGTGTACTAATATAGTACTAGTACGTGTGTACTAATATAGTACTAGTACGTGTGTACTAACATAGTACTAGTACGTGTGTACTAACATAGTACTAGTACGTGTGTGCTAACATAGTACTAGTAAATAGTACTAGTACATTGTACCCCTAATAAAGTGCTTTGACGGCCAATTACTCGTGTATTTTTTGTGCATGTTTCACGTGCAACTAAGTTTTCTTTGGTGACAACTAAGTTTTTTAAACTTAAACGTTCTTCTTTATCATTTAGCTCTTGAGACTTGTATTTAAATCAATGAACAACATCATCACTACAAAATACATGAGTACTGGGGAATCAAAAAGTGAGTACATTCTTTGGGACACCCTATTTGCACTATAATATGATATATACCTGTACACTGTTTGTTTGCATAAGTTTCGTCATACATGTATAATGGACTACCCATGCGTCAAGATGCTTTTTGAACTAATTCCTGCAAAATATTTGTGATGATCTAGGCAAAGTCGTCCAATTTTACCTTTAGTTTTAATCAAAAGTAAAGCGTGGACAGTCATGACAGCAAGCAATTAACCTGTCCAAGTAATTATAATTTTTGAACGCATTCGTAGAGAGACATCTGTTTTTTCGCGAATGTTTGCGTTCAAAAAAAGATCATAGAAAAATATCTGTGTTTTATGCGAATGTTTGTGTTAAAAAATGAACAGAGAAGAGTGCGCAGCACTACATGCGTAAAAAGTCAAAGCGACCTACAAAAAACTGATATTTTTCATGCCAAGGCATGCAGCCTGGATCAAGCATTTTTCGTTCCCCAATAATGGCGCCCCAAGCGAGCAATTTCCCCACAGTGTAATCCAGTTTTTTGTTCGTTCTCTTTTGTGCGGCGCGGCCTTTGTATTTTTTTCTGTGACTCAAAAAATTATACTTTAATTTTGCTTCACTTTTCCATAAATCAGAATTTAATTTTGCTTCAATCAGACTTTTAATTTTGCTTCATTTTGCTTTGAAATGAGATTTTTGTTTCATATCATTTTGCTTTAAATGAGACTTTAATTTTGCTTCGTTTCGCTTTTTCGGACGTAAATTTCAACTAGGAAATGAAACTTCTATTTCGATTAAGAAATAAGGCTTTAATTTCAAATAATTAGGAAACTAAACTTTAATTTGATAAGGAAATGAGATTTCAATTTTAATTAGGAAATGAAACTTGAATTCCAATTAAGGAGTAAGACTTCAAATTCTATTGGGAAATGAGATTATTTCTTGTTTTAACACGCCTTATTCTCTAGTTTTTTATAGATTTTGATAATGAATGCGGCACACATTCAGGAAGTTTGTGAGAAAATATTTCACAGCAGCGCGTCTTTTTCAAGAAAAAATGAAGGATTGAAAAAAATCTCAAGGAAATGATGTTCAATTTTAATTTTTCATTTTTCCCAAGTTAATACGCCCATTTTGACTTTTGTAAAGTTCTGACTAACCCTGTGTGTGTTTTATGTATACAGACAACATCATACATTCGCGTAGATAGCAGCTCTATGAGAATAGATAAGAGCCTTTGTTATAAGGTGGCGTTATCACCGTATCAGATAAGACACATCTCTTGTGCCCGACGAATGAAAGTTTGAAAGTTACGTCCCACTGCGATTTTTTTAAGCTTTCAATTGTTGCAATTGGTCGTAGCTGATTTACTTTTTTTTGCCGGCGATCTTAAATGAGAATTCCATTGTCTGAAAATATTGGGTCCAACTCTTTACACTCGCAGAGGTTAGTAAAAAATAGTAATTAAATAGTTCCATCCCTCTACTTGTAGAGTTAAGCGAAAAATAGTAATTAAATAGTTATATCCCTCTACTTGTGGAGGTTAGTAAAAAATAGTAATTAAATAGTTCCATTCCTCAACTTGTAGAGGTAGGTAAAAATAGTAATTAAAACTTACGAATGAGAATGTGCGAAGCTTTAGCGTCTTGAACTTTTTAAATTATGTTTTCAAAAAAAAACATGTTAAATTTTTTTTGTAAATGACGCGTTTAGAGAATTATGCAATAATAAGAAACTTGTTTGAAAACAGTTTTTAAACGACCCGTTTGATATTCATGGTAATTATACATATGACTCGTTTGTTGTTTAAGAACAATAGTTATTGAAATGAAGTGTTTTAGGGATAATTCAAAAAATAAAAGATATGTTTAAAAAACCACTTGTTTAAAATATGTCACGTTTTGAGAGTTACATAATGATAAAAGACATCGTTATTATCAACAATTTCTTAAATAGCGTGTTGGGGAACTATATGATAATAATGCAATATTAAATGACATGTATTAGGTATAATAAATTTTAAAATTACTTGTTTAAGAACAATAATTCCAGTTGTTCGCCGAATAGGGGCGTGGTTGTATTCTAATTATTGAAGTGAATACGTTTCTGTACGCACAAACGAAAGATTATTTTCATTTTATCTTGTTTTATGAACTCATTTCTCAATTTACTAGTTCTGTGCACCTTGTGCGTAGATTCTGAATTCCCTTAACTCCATACTAAATGGTGCTTTCCTCTTTCTTCTCTTTGGAACGTCTCTGTTGCAGTTAGGGAGGCTTAAACTAACGTATAATCTAATCTAATCTCATATATATACATGTTTTCATCGACAGTTAAATATGGGAAAAAGTTTATTTGCAACGTAGGAAGTTTTTGGCTGTTCATCATGAAATAAGGTGCAGGTCATAAAGCCTGATATAAAAATAGATTTGTAAACAATGTTAAATCCTATGATTTGAAATCAGAGTTTAAAACTCCGTAGAGTTTTCATCGCTCATGTATGAAAATGTGTTTCGAAATTTCGTAGTTTTTAGCATTTCGAAATGAAAACATGGTTCATAATGCCGTAGACTTTAATTTCATTTTTACTGGAAATCGTTCGAAGAGATGTTTCGATATCATCTTGGTCTTCTTTGCCACTCAGTCTATGAATAAAATCTTAACTAATTGTTCATAACTAAAAGACTTTCAATACTTCTAGACACGCCTTTCGCCCAAGTTTGAAAATTTAGTGTTTTCGTATTTTATTTTATTTCCACAGTTTACTCCACTCTTCACCATGTTTACAATTCTTAATGAAGTTCATATATTGATATTTGACTTTTCTATACGTGTTAAATTGTAAGACATATGTAAGATATTTCTAGCGAGTGCTAAAAACGACAGATATAGGTCTTCTATATCCGTGCCAAACCATTAGGTACAACGTATCCTCCCTATATATGGTAAAGAAAAAGGTATATACCTTTTCTTTATGCGCTAAAGTAAAAGACATATTTTTCTTTGTGTGCGCTAAAACAGTACGTGTTCATTTTTCCCATATGTGCTAAACCATTAAACACCTTGATAGCGACGTGAGCCACCGGTGGTCACTGAAGGAGTTTTCATTATGCTTCTGACCGGCCAGCAGTTACTTATTCAATTTTCATGCATACTTAATCAAAGTTATAAATGAAGGCACGATCTAGTACATGTTTTCTATTTTAAACATTGCTTACTGCAATTGAATTTCAATTTGAGTAGAATGTTAAACTTCAGTTTCACCTGCCGCAGTCAAAGTGTTAAGTCCTGTTCCGGCCACTTCTTCTAATTCAGCATTGGTTTGGAATGGGCAGTTGCTGAATTGATTTAAAAATTACTGCAGTTGATTAATAGTTACTATGTTGATATAGAGTTATTATACTGATTCAGAATAAGTAGTTAATAATTGATTTTAATTTGTTACAATTGAGTTAAAGTTACTAGATTGAGTTAGAAGCGACAGCTACAAAACTAGATTGAAAATATGAGGTATTTATATGACCAGCTACCGGTCCTGTCTAGAGATCATTGTCTCACTTCATCATCTCAGGTCGCATTCATCATTTTATCATTAACTTCATAATTTTATCTTGAAGTCCATTTCTTTTATTGTAAATTTTGTCATTTTATCGCAAATTTCATCTCTTTCATCGAGAATTTCGATATTTGATGGTGAATTTTATCATTTAGTCATGAATTTTCTAAATTTTTTTACGAAAGATTTTATTTTGTCGTGAATTTTATCATTCTATTGTATATTTTGAGAAACAACAGCGCTAACTAAGAACTTAAAATTAATCTTGGAACACGCGCTTATCTACATTAAACTTAGTGCTAATCGACAACCTAGTGCTAATCCAAAACCAAACTCTTGATTTTTATCTAGAATTGAGCGCTAATCTAAGACTAATTAATAATTTGGAACTCAACTCAATCTTGAATTTTACTAAAAACATAAAACTAAAAGCAAGCTTTAATCTAGAGCTAATCAATAATCTATAACCAAAACAAGTGCTAATCTAGAACTAACCAATAATTTGTAGTTATAAGTACGCTCAAATCTAAAACTAATCAATAATCTAGAACCAAAACAAGTGTTAATATAAACCTAACCAATAATCTATAGCCATGAGCATGCTTGAATCTAGAACTAACCAGTAATCTAGAACCAAACAAACTGTCTGTCACTTTTTCAGGTTTTATCAAGAAAAAAGCAGGTCTGCAAGGTGGATCCGGCGATTCTTTCTGGATCTCCAAGTGTCCAACTGAATTGATCCAAGTGTGACCAGATGAATGAATTAACTCTAGTGTGACTTATACAGATGGCTGTTTAACCCTATGTTAACCAGCTGAATCATCACGAGTGTGACCTACACAGCTTATGATCTATACAGCTGGCTGTATTAACGCTGTATTGACCAGCTCAAAAGAAGTGCGTTTCCAGTGCCCTCTCTGCACACCTACGCAGCTCAACATACCCTCAGTATGAAGGCCACGTACATGCCCGTGGTACGTATCATTATTTCGATTTTTTTTTGTTACGTGTATGAGTGATATTTTTTACGTCGATGTGAATTTTACACACATAGCAGATGTGAAATGTTTCGATTTTTTCTCAAGTCTGTGAGAGATCATTTTTCACGTCGATGTGCATTTTAAATACATAATGAATGGGAAAAAAATTCACGAGTTAAGTGAAATTCGATTCCTTTCGTGTTTATGTGCACTTTCATACATTTTCACACGTAAAAAGTGATTGCTTCAAATTTTTTCTTATGTCTATGAGAGATAATTTTTTACGTCGATAAGCATTTCACATACATAGTACATGTAAAAAAAATCGTGTGGTAAGTACAATTGTTGGGTTATTTTCGTGTGTCTATGTGGATTTTCATACATCTTCATGCATGAAAAACTTATCCATTTGGTAAATGTAATCGTTGGTGTGATTTTCGTGTGTCTATGTCAACTTCCGTGGGCAGTTACGCGGAACATTACCTCTTTTTATTTGTTGTTTTTACTGATATTGCTCACTTCCTACTATTGTATTTCATTTCTATTTGCACTGCATTTCTTTTGTTTTTAATGTATTTTCAACCATTTCATTTATTTTACAATCATTACAACCACTTCCATTACAACCACCGGCAATTTAATGAGCCCCATACGCTTTTGAAAAACCCTACTTAGTTTGAATTTATAGAAATCATTCCTCAGAACAGAGAAACATTGAAGGTATTGAGTGTTACCGCCTGGTTGTCATGGCAACCAGCTGCTCTATCTGTAAGCGTGCCACGTTCACAGAACGCATGTGCGTTCTCGCTTGTATTTGAGATATGTCATTTTACGTACATGTGCGTATTTGAGTCCTATAGGGAACATAGTTGCACGCATGTACATATGTGCTTTTAGTAGACGTAAATATGTACTCGCGTACACACAGACTTCTAGGGTAATTGTACGCACGTACACACGGACTTCTAGGATATTTATACGCTCGTTCATTCAAATTTCTAGGGTAATCATACGCACGTACACACGGACTTCTAGGGTAATCATACGCACGTACACACAGACTTCTAGGATAATTATACGCACGTTCATACAAACTTCTAGGGTAATTGCACGCACGCACCCACATTGCACGCACGCATTGTGCTTGAAACGGTGTATAGGCCTCCTACAGCCTGTCCTATATCCTTCCTAAATGAAATAAATCGTAGTATTTTTAAGTTCAACAGGTCCTTATACAATGACATAATAATATGCGGTCACTTCAATTATGATCTACTGAAACATGAAAGCTGTGAACCAATCTCTAATTTCCTAACAGCCTTTCAGTCTCAATCTTTCCTTCCGATCATCACAAAGCCTACACGAATAACCTCGGAAACTGCTACGCTGCTTGACAATTTCTTTATGTCAGACCCAACTGATTTTCTTTCTGGAATCATTTTTTCTGACTTATCAGATCATTTTCCAGTCTTTCTTGTTAAGAAAAATATCTATATTGCTTGCACCAAGCCACGGGCTGAAACCTACTCATATCGCAAAGTAAACGAATAAAATTTAGAAGAAATGAGCACCGTTCTAGAAGAATCAATACCAACAATACCAGAAAGAATTCTAGAAAGAATCAATACCAACACTGCATTTCTCTCAACACAATAATACAGCGAGCATTGATGAAGCAGTAGTAAAGTTGACTGAAACTATAATGGTCGCTTACAATCAGTGTTGCCCAATTGTAACCCGTTGTTACCCCGAAAAATAAACAAAAGCCCTGGATTACTGGAGACATCGTGATAAAATAAAGAAACGTCAAGCGTACCTAGCCCTCCTTTACGAAGGGCGAATATCTCGAGAAACATATAACCGATTCAGAAACTATGTGACAAATCAGATAAGATCATCAAAAAAGAGCTACTGTACGCGCAAGTTTACTCAATTTAAAGCAGACGTTAAAAAGACTTGGCGCCTCCTTAACTCTTACTGTAAACCGAATAACGCTGATAAAAAGGAAATTAAACATGTTGTTCAAGATAATGTGGCATACCATGAGAAGAAAGAAATTGCTAATCTCTTTAACGATTTCTTCGTAAACGTAGGAAAAACTATAGCTGATGGTATTCCAAGTGAACCTACTGATCACCTGGAATACATGGATCATATTCGAGAACACAACTCTTTTTTCTTTACGCCTACCAACTCCACCGATGTAATTACGTGCATAAACAACCTAAAAAATTAACCAAGTGGGTTACAAATGTTTCCGACAAAAGAACTAAAAATAATTGCTGATATTGTAGCCCCACTGATATCCAATCTCATTAACCAGTCTCTCTTACTAGGCACTTTCCCGAACTCCCTCAAAGTTGCTAGAGTAACCCCTATCTTCAAAATGGTGAAAAAAACCTGTGTAAATAATTATCGACCTATCTCCGTACTACCAATTATTAGCAAGGTATTCGAAAAAATTGTGTATAAAAAAGTGTACTCTTACTTTGAACAAAAATCATTTCTTTACGATAAACAAAACGGCTTTCGCTCTAAAACATCAACAACACAGGCAATATTAAATCATTTACAATTCCTTTATTCTAACATTGATGAAGAAAAGCCTGTCTTCTCTGTATTTCTTGACTTTCGAAAAGCATTCGATTGTGTGGACCAAAAAATATTACTCTCGAAACTACACTGTTATAGCATTCGAGGGGTTGCCCATTACTGGTTCAGTGCATACCTAGCAGGTCGGATACAATACGTTGTCATCGACGACGCAAAATCGAACCCACAGACAATTAGCCATGGAGTTCCACAAGGATCTGTTCTTGGGCCTCTCCTATTTCGGATTTTTATCAATGATATTATGAAATCTACATAATTCTTCAAATTCATACTTTTTGCCGATGACAGTACGCTTTCTGCGGTCCTTCCAAACCAAAATCCAGCTATGATTGCGGAGAGTACAAATAATGAACATCATAAGGATTCATTGTGGCTTAAAGCTAATAAAATAAGCCTTAACATCGATTAAACGAAATGTATTACATTCTCACACAAGAAAAATGTATCTCTCCCACGCATTAAAATTGGCGAGGGTGAAATCGAAGAAACCTACTCATGTAAGTTTCTGGGCATCATAATAGATAAACATCTGACCTTCAAAGAGCACATCGCTCATATTAGTTCTAAGTTATCAAAATCCATCGAAATCCTAAATAAAGTTGAATATTTCCTGCCTGAAGCAGCTTTATAAATGCTCTACCGAACGCTCGTTTCTCCATACTTGCAGTACGGAATAGAAGCATGGCACGGAACTGATCAAAATAACACCAACAAAATTTTTACTCTGCAAGAAAGAGCTATCAGAGCGGTAAAGAACCTAGAATATAATGCTCACACAAATGATTCATTCAAAAATTTAGAAATACTTAAACTTTCGGATCTCTACAATATCTCCATTTGCAATTTCATTTACAAAACACCAAGAAATGATGGCGACAATAGCCTAGAACAATTATCAACTGCGCAAACTGGTCATCACGATCATATAACCCGAAATAGAAATAAATTCATGCTTCCCTATTATTCAAAGGCCCGGTCGCAACACAGTATCCTCTTCGTTAGAACTAAAACTTGAAACTCAATACCTGCTGAGATTCGTGAAAGGAATTCTTACAAAGTATTCAAAAGACATCTTGAATCTCACTTCCTATCAAAATACTAGTCGTGTAAGACCACCAAGACACATCTTGCCTCTTACATGTCTGGTCCTAATAATGTGATTTGCCATAGGTAACATACCGATCTTCAGTCTGCTCTTAATCGTTTTATCGAATATGTTGTTAAATATAACCGATTTGACCTATATTGTAAAATACAGCATCAAATAATCAAGTCAATTATCTCACATTGATCAGTCTATTGCGAAACTAGGTTAAGTGAATTATGCTAAAGATTACGCACATTTGTACACCTTAGAATAATGTGATGGTAGGATGCCCCAGAAGTCGCTGAACTTATTCGGGTCCACAGGTAGCTATACTCGAGTTTGACCATTGTATTAGCCATCAGAAACATTCTACCTCTGTATCACCTGTAGTGAATAAATTGTTTAAATTGTTTAAAAAAAATTGTTTGACTTCTAGGGTAATTGTTCCAACGTACTTTTAAGAGACATACACCCTGTAGGTATGAGCGTACCCTCGATCGTAAATGAGTTTAATTGGTCGAATCATATAATTAAATTTTTTTAATTTTTTCTCTTTGTACGGAATGCCCCAATGACAATACGCTTAAATTCCTCGTTATACTCAAATCCCCAGTATTCCATCGACCCTTTGCTTGTTCATCCCTAACTCTCTAATCCAAATGGATTTTTTTTTTGCGCGAAAATTACCAAGGCACTGGGCCGAGCTGATGAAGCTAAAAGTGAAAAGATAAAGAAAAGAATATTAAGATAAAAAAGGTGAAGGTAAAGCTAAAAAGAAAAATGAACAGATAAAGATAAAAGTCAAAAGATAACGCTCGGGACGTGACTTATCTACACACGGTGGGTTTTTAAATCATGTACGTCATGCCATGAGAAGTATGTGCACCACTGCATACATGTGTATGTGCACCCCTGTATACATCTGTATGTGCACCCCTGTATACATCTGTATGTGCACCACTGCATACATGTGTATGTGCACCACTGCATACATCTGTATGTGCACCACTGCATACATGTGTATGTGCACCACTGCAAACATGTGTATGTGCACCCCTGTATACATATGTACGTGCACCACTGCATACATATGTATGTTCATCAAATCGTGACCTGACCTTAACGAAAAAGAATGTGCGTATCAAACCTGGTTTCAAAACAGCTGTTAATTTCGAAGCTTGAAATTCATCGCGTGTTGCAACTTGGTCACATTTGTGCCTAATTCTTGTCTAATTCTAGACTCGTCATCATTTATACCCAAAATTTAAGTAATTTCTCGATTTGACGCTATTTGTGCCCATTTCTTTTGCACTCTCTTGAATTGATCTCATTTGTACCTAATTCTTTCGTAATTCTAGACTTTATGTCATATGAACCTAATTTTTTTTTTCTAGACTTTATGTGATTTGTTGGAAAATTTTTAGTAAATTCTTGACTTTATGCCATTTAAACCCAATTTTTTTATAATTTGTATACTTGATTCCAAATTTTTAGAAATCTCTCGACTCGATGACTTTGTTATCAAATCTGAAATAATCTCTCGATTTGACCCCGTTTGTTCCTAACTTTTCAATTAGTTCTTCACTAGATGCTAAGTGTTCTCAAATCGTTAGTCATCTCTCGACTTGATGTCATTTGGACCTCAATCCTTATTAATCTCCACTTGATGCCATTTGTATCGCACCGCAATCCTTATTAATCTTTCCACTTGATGCCATTTGTACCGCAATCCTTTTAAATTTATCAACTTGGTGCCATTTCTACCGCAATTCTTATTAATCTCTCCACTTGATGCCATTTGTACCACAATCCTGATTAATCTCTTCACTTGATTCCCTTTGTACCGCAATCCTTATTAATCTCTCCACTTGATGCCATTTGCACTGACATCCCCAATATAGATATCCGTGCTGATAAAGAATAAATCAATAAGGGACCACCAGTGGCCTTGAATTATTTTTCGGCGATGACTGGAGTACATGAACAGTTATCTAAATACCACTCATACACCTGACCTTAGGTCTCTAATAAACACTGATAACTTACTGATAAACAAACACGATATGGGAGTCCGCACCAATTGTGTGTTATTGTAGAGCTGGACATGGTGCCTATTGTGTGTAGTGCTGGACAAGGTGCCTATTGTGTGTAGTGCTGGACAAGGTGCCTATTGTGTGTAGTGCTGGACAAGGTGCCTATTGTGTGTAGTTCTGGACATGGTGCCTTTTGTGTGTAGTGATGGACATGGTGCCTATTGTGTGTAGTGATGGACATGGTGCCTATTGTGTGTAGTGATGGACATGGTGCCTATTGTAGTAATAAACTAGGCGTTTATTGAATGCAGTGCTGAGCATGGTGATTGTTTTTCATCATGAGCATTGAATGTGAACATTGAAAATATATTAAGAACAGTCAATCGTCGAGTCACACAGCTTGTGCCAATATAGCTGGGTTCGATTTAAATTACGTAGTTCGTTGTTAAATTAACACTTTAACCGTAATTGGTTAATCTAAAGTTCATTTTTCAACTCAAATTTAAAGTTAATTATGGTTAGCAATTTTAAAATAGCGAAATGGATCGTGCTACCTTCATTTTTAATTTAAGTATTTGTGGAAATTGAGTTTGTGACTACTGGTCGGTCGGCAGCAGCATGAAGATTCCCTCTGTGGCCACCGGTGGCTCACGTCGCAGTGAAAGAGTTAATACGCCTTTAGGGGTATACAACTATTGTGTTCATAAGAATTATCATTTTTGACATCATAAGACTTATTTTTCTTAGAGGAAAATGTGGGGTCCCGTGCTGAGAGTTACGTAGGCCTTATTTTTTGATGCAATAGAATAGTTTTTTTTCGAGGACCATATTTATGTCGTTTCCATGTTTTCCTGTATTTCCACACTTCTGACTTTCTTCAAGTTTTATCTTGTTGCTTACACTTCCTAGCTTGCCGTTGCCATGCCGAGTGGATATTGTGTGGAAACGCATCTAGTGTTTAGATTCCGCGTTTAACACCATACTAAATAGTGTCCTTCCTTCCTCTCTTTGTAACGCTTTTGTTGTAGCTAGAGAACCTTATATTAATTTATAATCTAATCTAATCTTCAATTAATAAGATGTTTGTTTCGTGTTATGAAGACGATTAAGGTGATGTTTATAAGTCAAAGTTGATATGCGTGTTGTTAGATAGCGTCTTAACAAGTGTTTGCTATTCTAGATATCTCAAATGCTCGTTATTTTCTTTTCAAAATACTGAAATTGATATTGATTGCAATCCTTAGAGTGGTTTCAATGTGAAAGAAGTTTTGATGTAATAAAGTATGTTCCTAATAAAAAAGATGCATTGAGAGAAAAAACTGGCGGTTATTTCAATACTCATTATACTCATTACACCCTGTAGTTTTTATATCATTTTTTAATACCGTGTGTATTAAAATTATTGTTAAAACCAGTAATTTCAGTGAACACTGTGTCCCCAAATATGCACCCATCCTTTGACTGATGATCACTTATGTAATGTTTCTGATGTAACCCATTTCCTTTTTGACATTTAGTATTCATAATTTTATGTTCTTTTCTTTGACTAAACTCAATATACTTGCGTGCATCTCAATAAATAATACCTACTTACATCATAAAGTACATGAGTCCTGGGCAGTCAAAGAGTGAATACATTTCTTGCGCACACTGTACATATCCACCTAAACAAAAGAAAAAAGACATGAACTTCCCAAGTTCACTTTATTTTCGGGATATAATGTATGCCCGAAGAAAATATGTAGGCACATAGTAAAGTTTTTATTGCCGCCTATGGAGTAAATTTACGATCCTTTCTATTGTTAATCACTTTATTAATTTTTTACTGCATTGTTGTAGAGCATTTTAGTGGTAAAGTGACGTTGGTGAAATGTTCCGGTACGAAATTTAATTCCGCTCGCTTAGAAAGCCATGGAAGTTGTTATGTGAGAAAGAGTGATGCCCCTGAAATTCTTCTTTCATATTCATGGTGAATAAAGCTGTTGTGATTCAAGAATCGTTTTCTATTCATGGTGCATAGAGTTGTTGTGATTCAGGAACTTTCAAAACATGGTGGTAAGTTGGTATTTAGTTCGCATGTGTTGCATATTCATATCAAAGTTATATCTGTAAAGGCAAATTTATCTAATACTTCTGCATGCATAACATCATTTTAGACATAGTACCTACTGTATGATATGGTTTCATTAATAGCGTCAGATTTTCTGTGGCTTAATAACCATTGAAAGGCTAAGAAAGAGCGAGTAATAGTATTAAAATGGAACATTTCGGGTAACTAACATTTTTAACTTCAACACTTCGACTGCGGCAGGCAAAACTGAAGTGCGATATTCAATTCAAAGTCAATTGTATTAAGTGATGTCAAAAATACCAAACATTAACGGGATCGTGTTTTCATTTAGTTTTGACCAAGTATTTTTTAAATTGAGTTTGTGGCTACTGGCTGGTCAGCAGCATTGTGAAAATTCCCTCGGTGACCAAATTTGGCTCGCGTCGTAGTCAAAGTGTTACGAATGAGATAGATACAGTTGTGCACGCTGTGCCTCTCAGTATGTAGGGATAACCCTACGTGCTTTCTCGGTTAGAGTTCCGGAGCACTGGGGGGCTTAGTAAGGGTGCAGGCTTAGTAAGGAGAGGCTTAGTTTTCCTGACAAAAACTGCACGCAACGTAACCAAGTGCACTTAAAAGAACTTGCGCAACTACGAAAAAGTAAATAGGTAGAAAATTTGTTTCTTGTTAGACGTGGTGCCCCGTAGTTAAGTTCAGAATCGTATATTTAGATTTATGTACTTGCCTTTTTAAAAGAAATTTTTAGTGTGACGCATTCAAGTGGTAATCATCATTCTTTAACTCCTATCAAGTTACACAAATCTTCAGGACTTTAAATCAGACAATTAATTATCAAAGTCTTACTTATTTCCCATGAAATGCCATTCATATCTTCACATGAATGAACTTCATGTATTCATAATAAACATTCATATCTTCATACGCATAAACTCAACAGTCTCTATAAACTAACATCAATCATCACATTATCAATCGAATTTCGTAATCGGACGATGGTCATCATTTATAACCAGTCTCCTTCAATCTTCAAAATCCAACCTCAATTTTCCCAGTATTGCCATCAATGAAGAACCTTAATATTAAAAAAATTCAAAATCCAATTCGTAGTAGCACATTTCATGTAGCAACAATTTTAGAAATGATCGATTTTTCTTTCTCTCTCAATTGGGAACTAAAATGACCGCTCCGCAGGCGAGAACCGCCCCCCATAACATCAAGTCTTGCACTGAGGAGACACCCGCACCCTCAAATTTCCCAGTCTCGATCAATTAGAAATTAACTTCCCCTCCAAAGGCGACACCTCCCACCACGACAACAGGTCTCGCACTTAGGAGGCACCCGTACTTTTATCCTCAAATTTCCCAGTCTCGCTCACTTTGAAATAATTTTTTTCGCTCCAAAGGCGATGACCTTCCCCCACGACAGGACGCTTCGCACTGAGGTACCCGCACCCTCTCGTCCTCCTCCCTTAATTTCCTCAGTATCGCTCAATTTGAATTAATTTTCCCCTCCGCAGGCGACTTCCGTCCCTCACGATGTCAAGCCTCCAACTGAGGAGGCACCCGCACCTCCTGCCCTCGCCCCCGGCCAGTTCCGAGTGTACCGGCGGCGGTGGCTGATCATGTTCGTGGTGGTGCTCCTCAACCTCTCCAACGCTGCCGTGAGTGTGTGTGGTGGTGGTTGTGGTGATGAGTGGGTGTGGTGAGTGGTCAGTAAGTGTGATGGTGGTTGTTGTGGTGAGTGGTCAGTGGGTGTGAGAGTTGTGGTGAGTGGGTGTGGTAGTTTTGGTGAGTGGTGAGGGGGTGTGGTGGTGATTGTGATGAGTGGTGAGTGGGTGTGGTGGTGGTTGTGGTGAGTGTGGTGAGTGGTGGTTGCGTTGAGTGAGTGAGTGTGTGGGTGTGGTGAGTAGTGAGGAGGTGATGGTGGAGTGAACGTGTGTTGTAGCAAACATATGCTACATTGGAGTCCATATCTCATTCAATAAAGCGCAAATAAAATACTTTTAAGATTCGCTAATCTGAAGTTACAGCGGCAAACTGCATGCATGAGCAGCTTTCTATTCAACAAAAAATTTCTGAATTGCTGAAGTCCTCGCAATTATTTGTGTTTAAGTAATTTATTTATTTCTGTTATTTTTTCTTTTTTCAAGGGATCACCACAATTTCTTTTTCTCTGGAGAACTATCAACGATTCTCGATTTTCTTAATTTTACATACATTGTTTTTCGTCAGTTTTTTTCATTTTTCATATTATTTGCATCAGTTATTTTCTCCTATGCGATTCCATTGAACAAACGCAGATGTGGATCCAATTAAACACAATGATCCCATTTAACACATGAACACCATTGACCACGCGCAGATTTGGATCACATAGATTCCATTGATCCTGTTTAACACATGGATCCCATTGATCATATTGAACACATGGATCCCATTGATCCTATTTTACACATGGATCCCATTGATCCTAGTTTACACATGGATCCCATTGATCATATTTAACACATGGATCCCATTGATCCTATTTTACACATGGATCCCATTGATCCTAGTTTACACATGGATCCCATTGATCATATTTAACACATGGATCCCATTGATCCTGTTTAACACATGAATCCCATTGATCCTATTTTACACATGGATCCCATTGATCATATTTAACACATGGATCCCATTGATCCTATTTAACACATGGATCCCATTGATCCTGTTTAACACATGAATCCCATTGATCCTGTTTAACACATGGATCCCATTGATCCTATTTTACACATGGATCCCATTGATCCTAATTTACACATGAATCCCATTGATCCTATTTTACACATGGATCCCATTGATCCTATTCAACACATGGATCCCATTGATCCTAATTTACACATGAATCCCATTGATCCTATTTTACACATGGATCCCATTGATCCTATTCAACACATGGATCCCATTGATCCTATTCAACACATGGATCCCATTGATTCCCTTGATCCCAGTGAACACACTGATGACACGGATGCCACTGCCCACACGCAGATCTGGATCACGTACGCGCCAGTAGCAACAATAGTACAGGAGTTCTATGGCAAGTACGACGGCGAGGTGAACTACTTCTCGGTGGCCTACCTCCTCATCTCCATGCCCTTTGCCTTCCTCAGCACCTTCATCGTCAACAGGATGGGGCTCGGGCCCGCGGTGGGTCATGCTAAGTGGTAATGTTGCATCGTGATGAGTGATAAAATGTTGTTGAATGAAACTTAATCTTAATATTGAATTGCGGTGGGTGGTGCATAATGGTAATGTTGAATGTTGGTAAATGATATAATAATGTTGAAATGCTGATGGTATTTCGTGTAACTTGTTTCTCATTTGTCGCTCTAAGTGTGTAGTTACTGAGACCAGGGTGCTGAATTTTAAAATAAGAGCACATGAAAAACCAAAACTAAACTGAAATCTAAGAGCACTGAATTTGGCTCTATTTAGTTACTGAAAACTGACCGTGGACGCTGACAACCAACAAACCAGAGAACCCAACAGTTTAATCAGAGCTTTTAAAGCATTCACAAATTCATTTCTGAAATTTTTTGCTGCAGAAGATGTAAATAAAGTATATACTTAGACATGACATCCACTGTGCAGCGCTATAGTGACAAATGCCAGAAGTCGCCGGTGACTATCGCACACCAAGCAAAAATCCGTCATTAATCCTGAGATTATTTTCCTGACATTCTTGTGTTGTTTCGGAATTTTCACATGTGTAAATTACAGTTGAGGTTGTTGCATAAAAGAATGCATACTAACGGGATTGTTGAAGCAATTTTTTGCTCGTACAAACCAGTACACCTGTAAAATACCGGTACATCTGTAGAATACCGGTACACCTGTAGAATGCCGGTGCACCTGTAGAATGCCGGTGCACCTGTAGAATACCGGTACACCTGTAGTATACCGGTACACCTGTAGAATGCCGGTGCACCTGTAGTATACCGGTACACCTGTAGTATACCGGTACACCTGTAGTATACCGGTACACCTGTAGTATACCGGTACACCTGTAGTATACCGGTACACCTGTAGTATACCGGTACACCTGTAGTATACCGGTACACCTGCACGACATAATGTTGTGGTATAATTTTAACTTTCATTGTGTAATTCAAGTTTTTAAATTTTGTTAAGGTTGTCATGTGATGTGGAAATTGCAAAACTTGTAACATTTAAGTGCCCTCTAAAAATTCATTTTTTCAAATGACTGTACGTTTTGGATATTTTATGTACTCTAGATAACAATTTCTAATGCACACATTCGGGAGTTATTCAAATATTTAGACTTTCTCCCATAAATTTTTGGAAAATTTGGGAAAAATTCAGGTTTTTTTACAATAACTTTCTCAGCGAAATTGTTCAAACATTCAAAGTTTTACCGTCGTAAATTTTGGGAAAAGGGGTTAAAAATTAAAAAATTTTCATCGAGAATTTCTGGGAAATGGTCGATTAATCAAAATTTTTCATAACTTTTTTTGATCAAATATTACTTTAATGCGCTCACTGAATTTAGAAATTTAGTTCCCAAGAACCACTAAAGAAGGACATTCACGAACGTTTTACACGAATGACATTTTGCTTTCTTATGCGTAATTTTCGAGACATAACAAGAATTACGATCAGGTAAGAATGACATTATATAGTCGGCTGCGTCGTACCTGCAATGTTGAAACACGCGCAGTATTTTGTCGAGAAACCATCAGTGTCGGTATTGCTAAGTTAAGTTGTTTTAGATTTATTTAGGTTAGTTTATTCGGTCAATATTGATTTTTGGCCTTTCACGGAAATTAATAATTCCATTCCAAAGAATCGCTAGAGGAACACATTTAAAAACGTTTTACATGATTGACATTCTGCTCGCAGATGCGTTATTTTTGAGATATAACAATAACTACATTCAGATAGGAATGACATTGTATGGTCGGTTGCTTAGTCGCCGCATTGTTGGGTGACGCCCACTTTTCTGGCGGGACACGCCCATTTCTGGGCGCGAAAATAACAGCGTCGGTTTGGGGAAGTTAAGGTAAGCTATTTTAGGTTGATTTATGTTATTTTAGGCTATTTTATTTAACTAACCTACCATAACCTACCCTAACCTCACATCGTTACGTTTATACCGTATTACAGCATATTTACGTGTCCCTTCCTTCACTTTTATATACGACGTTCGTATAACTTCTAAGTTGAATAACTCGAAAATAACGCATCAGCGAGCAGAATGTCATTCATGTAAAACGTTTTTAAATGTGTTCCTGTAGTGATTATTCGGAACGGAATTATTAATTTCCGTGAAAGGCCTAAAATCAATATTGACCCGTTTCCGTTTCTTCACTGTTATATACGACGTTCCTATAACCTCGATGTTTAATAACTCGAAAAATTACGCATCAGCGAGCAAAATGTCTTTCATGTTAAATGTCCTTAAATGTGTTCCTTTAGTAATTCTTTGGAACAGAATTTTAATTTCCGTGAGCGCATTAAAGTGAATATTGACCCAAATATTTTCTTAGACGAACGTGTAATACTTTTGTTTCCGCTGGGAAGACGAGCTTTTCTGAGGGAAGCCATCTTTCGATCCCACAAATTTTGGAATTTATTTATTTTTATTTGGGCTTGGAACTTCCTATGACTGTGATCTGTGAACAACAGGATTTAGATGATCATACAGTTGTTGATTGGCGTAATTTCATAATGGAGGTTTTCGTTTACATAAGGTTTTTTTCAAATATGATCCGATTCTTATGAAACTTGCACACTCTATGTAAAATTTAATTTAAAACGCATTTCATTCGTGGTATTTTTCAAGTTTTCCTGAAATTTTTGTAAAAAATCGTGGGGTAGTTAAACGCCAGAAATCCCAACATTTGCCCATCAAATCTTGCTTATTCTATAGCGCCCATAATTTTTTTTAAACTTGAGCACTGGGCCTAAACTCAATATTTACCCATCAAATCTTGCCAATTTTATAGCCCACAATTTTTTTAAAACTCATACTTGGGTGGAACCTATT
>JACJUY010003463.1:2315-23117 GCA_014220935.1 Platorchestia sp. MABIK
TAGTCCCTAATTATGCAAGAGGTGGGCTGTCTTGCATGGGACTTTAGTAAGGAGCAAGGCTGGATTTGCGACACTACTTCACAAGTGCTTCTCAATCTCTGTAATGTCATTTCCACTGACCTACTTCACAAATGCTTCTCAATCTCTGTAATGTCATTTCCACTGACCTACTTCACAAGTGCTTCTCAATCTCTGTAATGTCATTTCCACTGACCTACTTCACAAGTGCTTCTCAATCTCTGTAATGTCATTTCCACTGACCTACTTCACGAGTGCTTCTCGATCTCTGTAATGTCATTTCTACTGACCTACTTCACGAGTGCTTCTCAATCTCTGTAATGTCATTTCCACTGACCTACTTCACAAGTGCTTCTCAATCTCTGTAATGTCATTTCCACTGACCTACTTCACAAATACTTTTCAATCTGTAATGAACTGCATTGCCATACGCAAGTTTCCTGCATGCATGTCAAGACCATAATGAACTTGATCACTTTCCCACACATTGTGTGTGTCTGTGTGAGGAGAAGAAATCATTTCATTCATTTTTTATGCGGTCGCGAGAAGTACCATAATTGAATTGATATCACTTTTAACAATTTACTTTTGCTGTCTGAATTTAATTGCGTAATTGATTGCTATATTCTAACAAATTATACGTCTTGAATGAAGTATTATTCTGAATTGATTCTTATTTAATCCAATGGAATGGATTGGTTGTTTTTGCTGTACAGTGGAAAGTAAGCTCTTTTTCCATCCTGTTTTACTATTACCTAGTTCTCTTTTGCACAGCTATATTTTTGATTTGATAGCTTTATTGTCTCTCTAGTTACTTTAGAATTTCAGAAGTACTTCAATAGTCGCATAGTTTGAGATGTTCCCTTTAATGGAATTTACATCTAAATCTTTTGATTTGTTTGAGATGCTCCTTTCATTGTACCTACAGCTAACTCTTCTCCTTTTGATACTGTTCATCAGCGGTATGTGCAGCCAAACCTCCTGGTTTGTTTGAGATGCTCCATTCATTGCATCTACATCTAAATCTTCATTTGGTGCTGTTCACTCAGTTGCATGTGCAGCCAAAGCTGGTCTGAGTGCCTCGAGATCTCTTAGACTGCCCCCTTAGTTCCATCCTCTTTGTCGTGTGTTTGGTAGGGCAACATTTGAGAGGCATTTACCCTCCCTGTACAATTTGTACACACATCAATACAAAACCTTCAAATTGGATGTACGGCTGAAAAATATCCTATCTAAAAATAAATTTTTCTCTAGTGCATCCAATTTTATTGTGGTTTATTCGAAGTTGTTAGTCATGTGTCAAAATTATTTCATCAACTTCACCCCACTTCTGTTCCAATAGTTTTTTTATGAAAACATCGGATTTGTAGACAAATTGTAGCTCCTATTTACAATCTTTTATATTTTTATTGACAATCCTTGTGGCAGTTATGCTTTCCAGTAGCTTTAGTGTTGCTTTCAGTGTGGTGTGAAGTGTTGAAATTTCTGGTAAGTAAACTCATTTTACAGCGCTGCAGCATTTGTGGCTTTGAGCTCCGTGTAGAGAAGCTCTTCTGTCTTGATAATAATTAATAGTTCTGGAACACAAATTTTTTGTCTCTATTGTCGTTTTTTTGCACGAATTCAAGTTTAGAGGATCTTGAATACTTTAGAAGTGTAATTCATTTTTAAAATTTTTGAGTGTATTATTTTAAATTTGTGTAGAGTATTTGTTGAACTAGAGTTTTAATGCTGCTTCCTCACGGCCCCAGGCTGCCCGCTGTCCTGCGTGCTCCTGTCTCTGATATTAGCGCGTTGTTCCACTCATTTTGTGCATCGTCCTTCATCGTTTGTACTCCTGCCAGCACCACTGTTTGCACCCTTCTTATATTCTTACAAACCGGTATTTTTTCTCTGCAAACAAATGGAAAGTTTCTCCTGGAATAAAGGATTGGTTAGGGAATCCACCCTCGCTCTGCTTAGCAAGTGCTGCGTCACCCTGCTTAGGAAGTACTGCCTCACCCTGCTTAGGAAGTGCTGCCTCACCCTGCTTAGGAAGTGCTGCGTCACCCTGCTTAGGAAGTACTGCCTCACCCTGCTTAGGAAGTGCTGCCTCACCCTGCTTAGGAAGTGCTGCCTCACCCTGCTTAGGAAGTGCTGCCTCACCCTGCTTAGGAAGCACAACCTCATTAGCTTGAGTTACTCAGCCTCACCACACGGCCACAAGAGGCACAGGAGGCCCCCAGCGTCTGGCGGGGCTAGGGCCGCGCCTCATTTCTCACGAGTGGCCAATTTTGGTTTCCATCAAGACATTTTTACTTAGTTTGTGAAGTTGTATGAAGTGATGTTCAAAATGAGGATGGTTCAGAATATATTGTTGTAGAACACCATCATTGGAGAATGGTATTAAAAGTTGTCTTTTTTGTCATGAAAGGTTGAACTGTTGGCTAAGGGCTTGCAATATTCTTGGAGCCTGACCGGTTGCAGTGGTGCTGGTTGTGGACATTTGTTGTCATTTCCAAATATCGACTCCCCTCAGGGGGATGCAGCTATTGTATCTGTGGGAATTAGCGTTTCATGGAGCAAAATGTGTGAGGGTCTGAGCTAAAAGTTAGGTAGGTCTTTTTGTTCAAATAATTTTTTTATTTGTTTTGTGAAGGACCATCTTTTTTGGTTCACTGTTGTCCTGTTTTTCAGCACCTCTGACTTTCTTCAACTTTCATCTTGTTTCATATCCTTCTTATCTTACTGTTTTTATGCGCACGAGATCCTTTGCGGGAATACCCTTTGTGCATAGATTCCTCGTTCCCTTAACTCCAAACTAAATGGTGCCTTCATCCTTCCTCTCTTTGAACATCTTTGTTGTGGTAAAGGGAGGCTAAAACTAATTTATCATCAATCATTCAAATAGTGACTTATACCAACCTTAATATAATTTTTTTTTGGAGGCAGTACTTGCAGATACGTTAACTTGCATCTAATGATCAATTTTATTAGGTCATGTTCTGATCAGTAAGGGCCATGTTTAAAGAAATTTCAGGCCCCTACCCTGTGTGTGTGTGGTGTTGCAGTCATCAGGCTCCTAACCCTGTGTGTGGTGTGGTCAGGCCCCTGTAACTCTATGTGACGTTGCAGTCGTCAGGCGGGGAGGTGGTGGCGTACCTGCAGAAGGTGTGCAGCAATGACGTGGACGTGCCGGTCGGAGGGGTCGTGCACACAGGCATGCAGAACGAACACGGCGGCTACGAGAATGACTGCCTCCTCATCCGACGAGCTACAAACAGGTGCTCTAAAGTTCTCTCAAGTATAACCTGGTTCTGCCTTCAAGTCTCAGCCGAGTTTTTGCGGCCTTAAATTGGCCTCGACTCTCTCAAGGGGAATGCCCTCGAGGGGATTTGCTCATCGGCGTTCAGGGAACCTGGCGCCTGTGTGGGGCACACAGGCGGCCTGCCCTACACCCCAGGGGCTGTGGGGCACACAGGCGGCCTGCCCTACACCCCAGGGACTGTGGGGCACACAGGCGGCCTGCCTCACACCCTAGGGGCTGTGGGGCACACAGGTGGCCTGCCCTACACCCCAGGGGCTGTGGGTCACACAGGCGGCCTGCCCTACACCCCAGGAGCTGTGGGGCACACAGGCGGCCTGCCCCACACCCGAGGAGCTGTGTGGCACACAGGCGGCCTGCCCCACACCCCAGGGGCTGTGGGGCACACAGGCGGCCTGCCTCACACTCCTATACACCTGCCTTACACGCCTCCATATTGCCGATAATATACATCCAATCCTAATATGCATGGAGAAATTTACGTTTTTCTTGCTTCAACTTAAAATAATCCACTCTTTAACGCTGTATATGGTCTGTGACTAGTGTTCATTTATCGACAGATATTTCCCGTTGTCCTATCAACAAGTTATGTATGAAGGATTCCTAGTGATATTGGATAGTATTTTACTCTTGTAGAAAGCACGAGTATAAAGCAATTTCTAAGCTTGGAAAAGTAATCCTATATGAGGGGAAGAATTCTACAGGTACCTCATGCTGGTACCCGCCATTGTATTGAAGTGGTGCCTCAATTATGCAGGTACCTCATGCTGGCACCCACCATTGTTTTGAAGTGGTGCCTCAATTATGCAGGTACCTCATGCTGGTACCCGCCATTGTATTGAAGTGGGGCCTCAATTATGCAGGTACCTCATGCTGGTACCCGCCATTGTATTGAAGTGGTTGCTCAATTATGGAGGTACCTCATGCTGGCACCCACCATTGTATTGAAGTGGTGCCTCAATTATGCAGGTACCTCATGCTGGCACCCGCCATTGTTTTGAAGTGGTGCCTCAATTATGCAGGTACCTCATGCTGGCACCCACCATTCAGCAGACCAAAGTCATGGATTGGCTCGTGCGCCAGGTAAGTGTGGTGCACCAGGTGAGTGTGGTGCGCCTGGTGAGTGTGGTGCACCAGGTGAGTGTGGTGCACCAGGTGAGTGTGGTGCGCCTGGTGAGTGTGGTGCACCAGGTGAGTGTGGTGCACCAGGTGAGTGTGGTGCACCAGGTGAGTGTGGTGCGCCTGGTGAGTGTGGTGCACCAGGTGAGTGTGGTGCGCAGTTTTGTGAAGTTCGTCTGTTCTGTGACCTGAGAACGGCCGCCAATTTGAGCCGTGCACCTCTCTATGCGAGGTAATCAATAGTCCCGCTACTGTTGCCCTGCCGTGTGTGTGTTCGTCATGCTTCTAGAGTTCTTAATAAATTGAAAACCTATTGAAGTTAATTATTTTGTGAAGATCATGTTAAATCCCTGAATAAATATAGGGTAGCATTGCTACAACTGCCCATTTTTTTACTTTGAATGTTTTTTTTTATTATAAATAATTGTCACTCATTGAATGCAAGTACTTTACCTTACTCTTGTGCAAATAATGACAAAAAAATTGGGCTTCTATGTTACTATTTAGTGAACTATACTCAGAAGTGTGGAGAATTGTTTAGGTTATTTTGGAATAAATAGGACATGTTTCGTTCGTATAGGTTGGGGTGTACATTTCGTTAGTGTTGGGATGTGTATATGTATATATATATATATACACACACACACGTGTCATATAATGTTTGTGTGTATCTAGATCGTGCTTGTGTAGGTATACATGTATGTCAGCCGTGCTTCTTCAATATAGTTGAAATATTCACATTTCATCATGACATATTAGGCATTTCCCTCTCGGCAAATAGACTGAAGATTCATTAAGCTGCTTATATTGATATGGTGCGTCTACACAAGGCTTTTTTTCTCGTCAGCTGTAGCACGAGTGCGTGCCTGTCTTAGCAGCACTTCAAGGTATGCGCGAGGTTGATGTTCCCTCCAATGGTGATGAAAGTGTCGAGTGCTCGGTGCTGTGGACCGTGTGTTGTGTGACGAGACTGTGTGTGCAGGTGAGCCCGGGTACAAACGTGTCGGTGTGACGAGGCTTTGTGTGTGTGTGTGTGTGTGTGTGCTGGTGAGCCCGGGTACAAACGTGTCGGTGTGACGAGGCTGTGTGTGTGTGTGCAGGTGAGCCCGGGTACAAACGTGTCGGTCTGACGAGGCTGTGTGTGTGTGTGTGTGTGCAGGTGAGCTCGGGCACAAACGTGTCGGTGTGACGAGGCTGTGTGTGTGCAGGTGAGCCCGGGCACAAACGTGTCCGTGTCGGACATCACGTCGATGTTCACGGTGCTGTCGGTGGTGGGGCCCAAGTCGCGCGATCTGCTCGCCCTCCTCTCCAACGCCGACCTTAACTTCTTCGGCCTCATGGCCAAGGTGGGTGGGTGGGTGGGTGGTGGAGGGGGGCTGGGATGTGATGAAGTAATGAAGTGCTAGAGCTGAGATACGGACCACGCCTCTCAAGTATTGTGTTGCATGTAGACAATGCTTTACTTCTCTAAGTGTAATGCATTGAGCAGTGCACATGCACCGCAGCTCATTCTTAGAGACACGAGTGCTCCACTTTAGCTCTGACCCAAAGGGTCCCTGCGTGCGCCGGGGCGACACGGGAGACTCCGCCACGCGGCGGCAGGCGGGGGTCAACTGTCGCGTGGCTGTGTCGTGTGTGCGTAGGGCTGTGAGCTGGTGTACGTAGGTGCGGGGCTGTGAGCTGGTGTACGTAGGTGCGGGGCTGTGAGGCGGTGTGTGAGGTCCACTTGCCTGCACTGCACGAAGCTGCTGGTGTGCACCTGCGGCAGCCGAGCAGTTCCCGCTGCAGGAGGGAGTGGAGGTGTGGCGTGTAGCGTAGACACGAGACCCAACGTTGCGTGTGTGCCGCAGGAGATCCACGTGGGCTACGCGTCGGACGTGCTCATCCTCTCGTTCACCCACATGGGCGAGCCGGGCTACACTCTCATCATACCGTCCGAGTACACCCTGCACATCTACAACCAGATACTCAAGGTATTTTACCCTCTCTCTTCAAGTCTTCTTATTTCTATTCCACTTTCCAATAATAAAAAGGTTTCGCTTTATTCTCAGACAGTGATCCGAAATTTCACAATTTCGCGAGGGTTAAATTCTTAACATTTTCTCCACAAAATGTTTACTTTTTTCTTAATTTCGCCATATTATGAGAAACCAAACATGTCTCGAATGAGACTCCTCGGGAGGATTCAACTATTGTATCTATGGGAATATACGCTCCCTGGGGGAATATGTGAGGTCCCGAGCTAAAGTTTAGGTAGGCCTTTTTGTTAAAATAAAAAGATTTTTTGTTTTGTTAGAGAATAATTTTTTGTTCACTGCTGTCCTGTTTTCCGGCACCTACTACATTCTTCTTCAACTTTAATCTTGTTTCATGAACTTTTTTCTTACCTCACTGTTTCTATGTACCTTTTGCATAGATTCCGCGTTCCCTTGACTTCATACCAGATGGTGCCTTCCTCATTCCTCTCTTTGGAACGTCTTTGTTTCGGTTAGGGAGGCTTAAACTAACATCTAATCTAATATTAACGGAATGAACGCATCTCTTGAATGCAAGAAAATCATTTAGCCCTCGAACAATTACTAAAATAATTGCCTCATGCGCATGAGATATAAGTAAAATTGGATACGCCAAGTTTGGAAGAGACGCTATAATTGAGTTAGTTGTTACATTTCTGATTGGTTTGTCTCTGAGAATTGTTAAGCTAATATATCAGAAGTTAGAATTCCGCCAGGAATAGCAACGAAATTAGTAATGAATGTTGTATTGATTGATGAAGGTTGTCGGCAAAAAATTTAGTGTCCTTATGATGAGGGATTTCAATAGCATGAAAATATAAATAAAAGTTGACGCTTGTTTTGCTGTCTTTCAATGTTATATATTCTAAACACTATCTTGATTACTTGACAGCTTGTTCAAATTATTTCTTAATTGAGGTGTTAACTACTTTTTTATAATTGAGTTAGGCTAGGATACTCGTGCAGGAAAATGCACCGCTGCATTCTTATGATTTAGATCATTTTGCCCGAACATTTGTAGCCAAGCTAGTCTGCCGGCCAGGACTCTCATGAGCTTCAGAACTGTTTTTCCCTCGATTTGTTCTGCTTCAGTGAGTGCAATCTGCTGCAGTGAGGGAAGTGTGCGAGCATTGCTTGTGGCCGAGCTGGTCACTACACGCAGACCTGACGTGTGACGCGTGTCGCGTAAATGCTTCCCTCTAACCCTGGTTGTGGCTGCATAGTTACTCAGTCCTCTCAGAAGGATGCACCTATTTTATTCTAAGGGAATTGGCGCTCCCAGGGGGAAAATGCGAGGTCCCGAGCTCAAGGTTACGTAGGCTTTTCGTTTGTTGAAATAGAATAGGTTTCTGTTGATACGGACCATCTTTTTTCCGGCTCACTACTGTCGTGTTTTCAGCGCTTAATATTGTTTTCTAGACTTAGACTTATTTCCTTATTTGCCATTTTAATGCGCACGGGATCTTGTGTGGGAACACACCTTGTGTATGGATTCCTGTTTCCCTTAACTTCACATTAAATGTTTGCTTACTCTCCTTGGAACACTTGTGATGTAGTTAAGAAAGCTAAACCTAACTTATAATCTATAATCTAGCACGACGGATTGTGTTTTAGAATGTATTTTGAGCGGGAAGTGTTGGAATGCCATAACACTAGACGTAACCTTTCGTGGCGGCGCGCAGGTGGGGCACGACTTCGGCATCCGCAACGCAGGGATGCTAACGATGCGCTTCCTGCGCGTCGAGAAGTTCATTCCCTTCTGGTCAGAGGAGCTCGACTCCACCGTCACGCCCTATGAAGTTGGGCGCGGCTACAAAGTGAAGCTCAACGTGGGTTTTTTTTTTGTACAAGTTACCTAACTTACAAAAGTAACTTCCTACCTTACATCATATTCTCGCATAGTTTTAAATTCCACTTTTATTATTTTCTTAATATCCGCCTCTTCTTCGTAGTCGTTCTTCTATATGACCTACTTTGCTCTGAAAGAACTAACAAGATATTCACGATTGTGAAAAGATACGCCCATCTCTGACTTATACTCTAAAATTGTAACCATAACTGACGAGTTATCTGCTGCGACGTAGCCTCTACAAACCTCTAAGGATGTAGTGTTATTTATGCTAGAGAAGAAAGCAGGGTTTATTGTTAGAATTGGAGGACTCGAATTAGGAAAAAGTTCCAAAAGTTTTCCCATCAATTGTTGATCGCCTTGCAGACATTTATCTTGAGCATTACAAGCATTATAATTCATACGTAAATCTTGTTCCGTTTATTTTCGACAGAAAGACTACTTTTTGGGGAAATTCGCGCTGCTGAGGCAAGCGAGTCAGGGCGTCAAGAGACGCCTGGTGCATTTCACCTTGACTGATCATTTCGACCCTGACGTCGACGTCTGGCCGTGGGGCGGCGAGCCCATTTACAGGGACGGGCAGCACGTAGGACACGTCACGTCCACTGCGTGAGTGCTCCAAACTTTATAACTTCTCAACTAAGTCAACTTTGGGAATTTTACTCAGAAAATCTCCCACTAGAGAAATTCAAGAGACGTTAATGTGATCCGCGTTAGGTAATTTAAAATTTGTGTAAAATTTGTGAGGTAATGTTGTATCTTAATTCTTTTCAAAGAGTCCTCAATTAAACCTTTCACGTGTGGTTGACGACCTTTCAGCATTCAATTTTTTTGAAGGATAGTACTAATTGGAGGAATAGGAGCAGGCTAGCTGTGAATGGAGAACACAGCTGTGTACCCTCTAAGATTATAGAAAGAGATGGGAATAAACTGTATCTTAGGCTTTTGAAACTAATTACAAGTTAGTTTCAGCTTTCCTCACCACAACAAAGATGTTCAAAGAGAGGAAGGATGAAGGCTACAATCAGTATGGCGTTAAGAGAACACGGAAACTATGCACAAGTTGTGCTCCCGTTGAGGGTTTTTGAAAGTATTTGGAAAATTGCATACATGTTAATTTACTGTGATGGAAACGAGCACATTTAGCCAAGTAGAAAGAGATGCGCAAATTGAGAATGATCTTATCACGTAGGCTGAGGATTAAAACAGATTAAAGATTTCAACGTGATCGTTGAAATAAGTTCATTGTGCTTTTAATCTGTCTGGCATCTAATCATGAGCCAGAATTTTCTCATACATGACTCTGCTCGTGTTATGCATAAACACAAACGTCTGACGTACTCCTCTGCTAGGTTTGGGTTCACGCTTAACAAGATGGTGTGCGTGGGCTTCGTGCGCCACGCAAGAGGCGACTTCGTAGCTCCCGAATACATCACGGGGGCGGACGTGCGCTACGAAATTGACATCGCAGGGCGCCGCTTCCCCATGCAGGCGTCCCTGCAGCCGCCGAAAATCCCCATCTCGAGGATGGATGGCGTGGCCACTTACAGACCTCGCGTCCGCGGCATCGTCAAGTAAAGTTGCTGGGGTACCATCGGTAGGAGTCTTGTCATAAATGTTCTTATGGCTCCTAGTCAGCTGATATAACTTTGAATAACGCTTTTACTGAGCAGTGCTCAAAAACGTACAAAGCTTAAATCACATAGCGAATTTAAGCTTGACAGTAAACCGAGTTACACCGAGTAAGTTAGCCAAATGTTACGTCAATATGCAAAATTGGGAGCTTATGTCTGTGTTTCAAAACTTTCAGAGTTCTGACCTGTAAAACAATTAAAATTTTTCAAAAATAAAAATGAATTACTATATATATAAAAATTGAACGTATAATTAAGGACAGGATTGGAAACTGTAATATATTAATTTTCTCAGCGCACTTTGAAATGATTAATCGTAATGTAAGGTAGCCAATTAAAAAAAGAAATTGGAGCAATGGGTCCAGCTACTCTGTCCTTTGCGTTTATAATAAAATACTTCACTTTCATGAGAACATTAGTTAGCATCAAGTGCATACACGTGTCAAATGTATTAGCTGTGCTAACCAAAACACAATACATTAAATGTACATGCCAACAGATGAAAGAAAAAAATAATTTGGACTGTAAAAGACGTGTATCTGTGCTGAAGGTAAATGCCCTAGGCAAACAAATAGCAAGTTAATCTTCTTTAACTTGCTTGTCTTTGTAGAGACAAAACATCCCAAAAATTTATCAGTTGCTAAAGTATTCTATCAATATTCCCTGAGGGCACCAGTCGCTATGAATAGGATAGACAAATCACCCTAACCGTAATCTATTGCCTATGTTATTCCAGTTTTGTTCGCATTTTTAAAGAAAACTGGAAAAGTTAATTTATTATCAAACGTTAAGAAAACGTAAGACTTAAATAATGAAAATATGTAATTGCGCTTGTGAAATCAATTCCTCTCGAAATCAATAATACTGTTCGAGTAGGCAAGAAATGGATTACAGTTCGTGCAACAATACCCGTCATGAAAATGGGCTGTAACATACAAAGCACACTTTTAGCACACATTCCCAAGTTACGCACATTAATAATTTCAATTGTGGTTACAGTGATTCATTTGTTCAGTCCACGGATTGAAAGTACCTGTGAGATGCCAATCTGACTGTTGAATCGTCCTACTGAACTACTTCTGGAACCACCAGTTCGACAAAACACGTCGCAATATTTCATTCATACCAAATTTAACTACGATGTCATCGTTAACTTTCCAAAAATGGAAGTAGACAAATTAAGATGTTAACTGCAGCAGCTTAGCTGAAGTTCATTATTCAACTAAAATTACAGTTAATTATTAGGGATCAATTTCGAAAATTACGAGCATTAAATAAATCGTGCCTTTTTTCAATTTTCCTCAAATACATTTATGAAAAGTTTGTAGCTGCTGGTCGGTCAGCATTAAAAAAATCCCCTCGGTGATCACCGGTGGGTCACATCGCGGTTTAGCGCGCCTGTATATCTTGAAATTGACACCTCACTAGGAAAGGAGAATTTGTATCTGATTTGCCCAGAATAGCAGCAGAACTTGGTTAAGAATGTACATTGAATTAAAGTTACCAAAAATGAAAAAAGAAATGGTACTATTTTACATTAAATTAGCCAGCAAAAACAATATGAATAGATTTTGGGCGTAATACTAATGTGCAGTTGTGTATCTATGTAATGAACAAGCGCTATCTATTCATAATAAACGAGAGCGTAATTTTAAATGTTTCACTCGGTAAAAATTGATTGATTATAAGTTAACTTTAGCCACCCTTACCACAACAACGACGTTCAAAGAGAGGAATGATGGAGGGACCATTTAGTATGGAGTCAAGCGAATGCGGAATATATACACAAGGTGTATTCCCGCACAGGAGCCCGTGCGTGTAGACAGCAAATTTAGAAGGAAAATTATGAAACAAGATAAAAGTTGAAAAAGAAAGGCACAGAGGTGCTGAAAAACAGGACAGCAGTGAACCGGGATAGCCCTTAATAGAACAAAAAACATTTCATTTAAGCAAAAAGGCCTACTTAACTTTCAGCTCGGGACCTTCCATTTTCTTCCCGGGAGTGCTAATTCCCATGCATAACAGTAAATTCCCATGCATTACAGTAAAAACAAGATAAGAAAACCGTTCGATGAAATTGAAAAAATTCAACTTGAAAATACTAAAAGTTATCAAGATTTCGTTATGATCCGCATCACAACGTTACAAGTTAGCTCAATAGCTCAAGAGTCTATTCAGCACAGTACTGGCTTTTTTATAATTATAATGGAGAGCTTGGCGGCTCAGATCAATGGAAGCGATTCCTTTATACTGAAATATAAGGACAATATAGATGTAAAAATGTGCTCCAGCAAAGGTTTGCAGAAATGGGACCCGGCTACCTACCCGCACACTCTCATGGCAGCTCTATAAACGAACAAAATAATTTGTGAAAGGACATTAAGTAGAATAAGCAAAAGTTAAATAGAAATAAGAACACTGGAATAAAATGACGATTTATCGACCGCTTCTGCGAATTTAAACATGGGAGAATAAATAAATGCGCATTCCCTTGCCATAACGAATTATTTGTTGTGCATTGTTACCTCAAGGAAAGTGTTGAGGGTAAAAGTTGACAGAATCGCATTCTGATTTACTGGTTTCTCGTAAGAAAATCGACAATCTACTTCACAAGAGCGTAACTTTGAGAAACATTGAATTCGATAACGCAATGTTGATATAAAAATAGAACTATTAGCAGTAAGAACTACAGGGAACATAGCTGAAAAAGGAAGAAACAGAAAGAATATAAATAGTACAGATCAGATGTTGCCAGCTGATGAAATAACCTAACTTGTACAGGTGTGTCGATAAGCAAGCCGAAACGAATTGTAGCTTAAAATTGAAAAGAATTTTTCGAACTGCCAATGCATTAATCTTTCAATAAATCTAGGAAACTTCAACTCTCGATTCTTTGATGAAACAAACAAAAATATGGTCATTTCAAGAATAAAGTATTTCAGGAAAAAAATCAGATTTCCTGCAAAAAGATTGGCGTCTCGAGAAATTGAAAGGACTGCAGCAATGCCATACGGTGAACATCGCTTTAGTCGCCTCCACATCATCGCGCCAAAAGCCTCACGCAACAAGTACCAGTTTTCCCTGCCGCAATTTGGAACAAATAATATCGCTAAGGCAATATTTAACACCATCAAAACTAACATGGGGACAGGTGTCACAGAACAAGGTTCAGCTGTCGCTTGAAATATTGTCCGGGTTCGTGAGAGAAGTAATCGGAAAGAGGAGCCTGCAGAAACACTTTGTTAGTCGCGATTGGAAGATGTCTACGCTACGTCACTACGTTATTTTCAACGCAACTGGCGAAGATGAACTTCAAAACGCATTACCCCTGCAATATTAGATTGTTACTCATTCCTAAAGTTACGGATATGACAGCAACCGATGAACACAACAGGCTGAGCATGGCACGCATTTCCATTAAAGTAACAACACGGGGCAGGCATTGGGTACCACAAGCAAGCATTTCTTCACAGTAAAACCACGGGGCAAACATAACCTGCTAGCTGGATTAGTTATTTTTCAAGTCGCACACAGGAACAAATTTGAGAAGCTTTAAGACACTACTCATTGAAGTGAGCTACGATGAACATTTCTATCTTAAAAGAGAAAATATCACACAAGGTCCCACGCCACACAACAACACATTGAGCAGGATGCTCGCCTCAAGAACATCCGACTAAATTTTAGTCTGCACCAAATTACGAAATAGCTACTCCTAAATTTTTTGCATGGCAAATGCTTCGGTCAAGTTTCGCTTACGTTTTCGGTGCAATAGTAAAAATGACTTGAAGCATTAGATTGTTAGTTCTCCTGCTGTGAGATTAGATTAGATGTTAGTTTAAGCCTCCCTAACCGCAACAAACGCGTATCGAAGAGAGGAAGAAGGAGGGCATCATTTAATGTGGTCTCAAGTGAACGCGGAATCTATGCCCAAGATGCATAGAAAAAGTTGAGAAAGAAGTGCATGAAAAAAGATAAAACGTGAAGAAGAAAGTGGTAGGTGCTGAAAAACAGGACAACAGTGTACCGAAAGAAAAATAGTCCTTAACATAACAAAAAAAAACATTTTATTTCAACAAAAAGAAGGCCTACTTGACCGTTAGCTCAGGTCCTCCCATTTTCTCCTTATTTACAGGAACAATTAGACATGCAACAATTATCTATTATGCATTGTTGCTGGACTTTCTTGCGATACTTCAAATTAAATTTTGATACTGTACAAAGCAAATTACTAACGCAGAGACGTTTTCGTTTTTAAAAGCATAAAAATGATAAGACAAGAAGCAATATTTTGACTATGGGGAAACAATTAATTGAACGATGGTCCGACAAATATAAAGAGGCTTACTTTCTGAAAGTAATCAGATTGCTCGAGCTTTCAGGGACCTACTCGAGTCATCAAAGAATAAAGTCGAAATGGCAAGAAAATAAATAACAAATATAGAGTATGGCTATGCACAGCCGCAGACAACATTTAGATAAAACCAATAGCAACTCCAAAATATGTGTTTCTATCGCATGCTGCACAACAGATGAGATTTTCCCAAGTGGAGAAAGTTATGGCGAGTAAGTGCGCTTCAATATCTCTCATTGAGTAGCAATTCAACGTCCTTTATTTACCACTGAAGCATCGGCACACCATCAAAAGATCGGGTGTTCTCATCAAAGCATATACAGGCAACACCCCAAGATTAGATTAAATTATTAGTTAGTTTGTCTCCCTATCCGCAACAAATGCGATCCAAAGAGAGGAAGAAGGAAGGCACCATTTAGTATGGAGTTCAGAGAACGCGGAATCTATGCAGAAAGGGCAGGCAACACTGTAAACGGGCGTCAAAACTTTGCTGCTGGAAATGAGGTCAGCTCATAGGGGAATTGACGCCCCCCCAGCTCCAAGTCAGCTCTGTGCAGTTTGCTATGTATCATTGATTTTTTTCTTGTGGTGACTGCTGACTCGAGCAGCTCGTATTAAATTATTTATTGAGTGCTCTCCATCACTTGTGCTCCATGTTTTGTAGATTGAGCAGGCTATGCATTAGGTTCGTGTGTGTAAAGGGTTAAATCGCGTCGGCTTTTTCATTTCATGGTGAGTAGATTGTAGAAAGGTGAAATTTTAAACATTTTAAATTGAAGTGGTATATTGTAATAAAGGATGGTTTTAAAAATGCCTATTATAAACGTTAGTTGGTTCTNGTTTTTTTTTTTTTTTTCGTTAGCTGTCCCTCATTTTAATATATTTTACTTTTAAACCTCCTGTTATAATTTTGAAATAAAGTTTAATAAATAATTAACCTAACTAAACGTCTGAGGTATGGGATGGCTATAAGGGGAGTTGGGATGCCATCATTATCATCCTTGTAATAGTACCCTAGCGAACTTACCCTCATAAGAATTATCCTAGTAGGTGACGTCCTCTTAACAACACCTCAAGTACTCAGAAACACAGCAAAGACACACGAGAGGAAGATAACTGTGGGCTTTTGTTGCAAAATCAAGGAGAATGCAGTACTAAAAACTACGTTAAATGATCTCGCTTATTCCCTGTAACAAAGAAATATCTCCTGAAAGATCTTAGCCTTAGGAAAATCATAATATAAATTAGGTTATTAGTTTAAGCCTCGTTAACCCCAACAAAGGTGTCTCAAAGAGAGGAAGGGTGGAGGCATAATTACGGATGGAGTTAATGGAACGTGGAATCTACGCACAAGGTGTGTTTCGACACAAAATCCTCAGCGCATGGGAAGGAAGTTTCTGAAATAAAATAAAAGTCTAAAAAAAGCAGGTACTAAAAACAGGAGAGTAGTGAGCCTAGAAAAGATTTTCCGCAACAAAACAAAAACTTATTCTATTTAAACAATAGGACCCTCAGCTTGGAACCTCACATTTTCCCTTGTGCGCCAATTCCCGTTGATGCTGTAGTTGTACCCTCCTTGAGAGACTCTGCAGGACGTGAAACGTCTCGCATAATAGAGCCATCATTCTGCTAAGCAAATGCTGGTCAAAACGACAAGCAGGTACGGTGAAGCCTTTGCAAATGCAAGTATTTCATGAATGGTCGCTGACTCCAACAGCTGTTTCATGCATTTATTCTCTACCCGAGACAACAATGGGCAATCAAATCAATTCATAGCAATGAGAACATTTCTATTACGCAAAACGACCAGGAAACAACTATTTTGCACTTCACTACGCTCAGCAGGGGACTAAAGAGAAGGGTTGCTCGTCATCTGGCAAAAGAAAGGATGTTTTATTCCAATCAAGCCTGATACATTTCATCTTGTACATAGGTTTTCAAATGCCATATAACTAACACCAGGGCGCAATGACGGTTACCCCCGGTCAAGCCGGTACCCATTTCCGACACCTGGGTAGAGCGGGGAATTGTGGTTGAGTTCTTCCTTTTCCCAACTGGGAGAATCACCGAGCGGCACTGCCGGGATTCGAACTGCCAGCCCTACCGCGCGCGCCCAAGAGAATTCATTCGGTGGTAAAAATGAGTAAACTTGAAGTGAATCAATTTGGTGAAAGGAAGCACCAGAGAAAGAAAGAGTTGGAAATGAACACAGTACAGAAGCGCTAGCTGCGCACACGCCGTTATAAGTCACTGAGGTCGACAGCGTCCAGGTCCTCCAGGACACCCTGGTCGTCCTGCTCAGCAGCAGCAGCGGGGGCGGTAGGCGGTGCTGGCTTCCTCTTCGCCACCAGGTGAGGCCAGGTCTTGATTTCCTCTTTTTTGAGTTGGATCTCGACTTTGTTGGAGGCCAGTGTAACTGAACTTTGCTTTGGATCAATCACCTGCAATATATTCAATATTGTAGCTGAAGAGCAAAGTTTACCGCTCTCTTTACATTAATTAACATTCATAATGATACCAATTTATAATTCAGATGTAGATCAGTGCATCAGCAGACTGAATATTCATGGACAAATAGTTTATAGCCATCTTAATACTCAAATCATTCAACGAAGCCGTTATCCGATGAATAACTGTCCAATGAATAAAATTTTGTTTTAGTGATATTTGGTTAAAAAGTTTTAGCAAGAAGGCTTTAGAATGTTACAGATCGTGCTACCAGGTTACTTCTTGTTTGTCTTGTTGGCACTGTTCTAAAACCTTCAGGCTAAAACTTTTTTCCAAATATTTTTCCCAAATTTTATTATTGTACTCTCATAGAATAGAAGTGTTTGTAACGTAAATTCAAAATAAATATTGCCAGTAATTGTGTAATTAAATTTCATACTTTAAAACAATAAGCAGCTAATATCTCAAAAACGCAAATTTTTGGCGAAAAATTTCATAGAAGAAAAAGTGTTTATTTAGCCATTTTCTACCTCTTGTTCTGAAACACCCTGTATATCAATAGCGTGAACGTCGTTCAAGATCAGGTCTCGCGCTGAACGACTGTACTTGACATTGAACGGACGCCAGTCAATGAAACAACTCAACCGTTAAATTGCACAATCAACTCCAGAACATCTTCTTCACCTGCTCTGTATTTTCATAGCATCTTTGCTGGGGATTGTTTCTCAACTATTCTATACAATAGCATCAATACAGCGAGTCACTTAGCTGAATAGATTTCGTAATAACTCATTACAATATAACTTGGTTTGTAAGACTTATCTAAAGTTTCTTTTCCTAATTTTGACACCATGCATGAATGACATTTTGTACAATGACACATTGATTGATTATAAGTTAGTTTAAGCCTCCCTATCCTCATCAAATGAGATCTAAAGAGAGGAAGGAAGAAGGCACTATTTAGTATGGAGTTAAGGGAACGCGGAATCTATGCAGAAAGGGCATAGAAACAGTAAGATGAGAAAGAAGTTTATGAAACAAGAAAAAGTTGAAGAAGAAAATTGTAGAGGCTGAAAAACAGGACAGCAGTGAACCGAAAAAAGATGGCCTGTAACAAAACAAAAACCTATTCTATTTCAACAAAAAGGAAGCCTACCAAACGTTTAGCTCGGGCCCTCACATAGTCCTCCTGGGAGTGCTAATTCCCATAGATACAATAGTTGTATCCCCCTGAGGGGTACAATGACATATTTTGCCCCCAAATTAACATTTGTTTTCACTTTATGAAATGAATAGGATGCAAGAGCAGAAGACACTATTTACTTTGTTGAACGCGCTATGTTTTTGTCGGATATGGTTTTGAGACAAAAGAGCAAGCCCTGCTTCTGTTTACTGAGAGAGCAAGCCCCAAACTGACAGAAGGGGAAGAATCTTATGAACCGTTGAAGCCGCCCTCAAATTCGAAGCACCATCAATAGCGTGAGATCTCTACACAAGATGCACTGCTGGCTCTCTCCACTCACCCCCACAAGCTCGACGTCAAGTTCAAAGAGGAGGTTTTTGGAGTATGTGATGGATGCAGAGAGCCTGACGGGGTTGGCGGCGACCCTGGTGAGGTCTGGCTCGGCCGCCTTGGCGTACACCGTCACGTACACGTCGCTGCCCGTCTGGTGCCAGTCGTAGCGGCAGTCGCGCTGCTGGCTCACTGACTACACGCAACGCACACTTTACAACTGTCCGCCTCATAAGCAATACAATCATAAATTGTCCGCCTCAAAAACAATACAATAATAAACTGTCCTTATCAAAAACAATACAATCATAAATTGTCCGCCTCAAAAACAATACAATCATAAATTGTCCGCCTCAAAAACAATACAATAATAAACTGTCCGCCTCATTAGCAATACAATCATAAATTGTCCGCCTCAAAAACAATACAAAAATAAACTGTCCGCCTCAAAAACAATACAAAAATAAACTGTCCGTCTCAAAAACAATACAATCATAAATTGTCCACCTCAAAAACAATACAAAAATAAACTGTATGTCTCAAAAACAATACGATCATAAATTGTCCGCCTCAAAAACAACAATAATAAACTGTCAGTCTCAAAAACAATACAATAATAAATTGTCCGCCTCGAAAACATGTGAATGATAAATTCTATTGTGAAGAAAAGCACACGCTGAAGTGTAAGGATAGCATCACGCGTCTGACTGCTATAAACGCAGTCAAATCGAGAGACCTCCTCCAATGGTGCCGCTTCAGAGCAATAACCCTTTGTGTTTTGCTGAGAAGTGTACATCAAGCTGCACTAGCTTATCATTTGTGTTTTACTGAGAAGTGTACATCAAGCTGCACTAGCTTATCATTTGTGTTTTACTGAGAAGTGTACATCAAGCTGCACTAGCTTATCATTTGTGTTTTACTGAGAAGTGTACATCAAGCTGCACTAGCTTATCATTTTTGTTTTGCTGAGAAGTGTACATCAAGCTGCACTAGCTTATCATTTGTGTTTACTGAGAAGTGTACATCAAGCTACACTAGCTTATCATTTGTGTTTTACTGAGAAGTGTACATCAAGCTGCACTACCTTATCATTTGTGTTTTACTGAGAAGTGTACATCAAGCTGCACTAGCTTATCATTTGTGTTTTACTGAGAAGTGTACATCAAGCTGCACTAGCTTATCATTTGTGTTTTACTGAGAAGTGTACATCAAGCTACACTAGCTTATCATTTGTGTTTTACTGAGAAGTGTACATCAAGCTGCACTAGCTTATCATTGATATTCATTTCTACAAACAACTTTCATGAAATGAGCACAACAGTTATCTATATTGATTTATTCCAGTTCTCCTAAACCTTGTTCAAAAATAAAGCAAATTAGATAAAGATTTCCATGAATCCATCGAATGACAAGAACAATGAACGAAACAAAACCTGGAACACTTTCAACTAGATCTCCATTAGGTATTCCTGCACAAGGTGATCCTTTGTACAACATTTGCCTGTGAGAAATGTTCTTCGAATGGTTTCAGTAAATTGGTGAATAGCATTAATGGCTGAGGAGTGTTGAGCCCAGCTCTGCGTGGGTCCCTTAGCGGATAATTAATACTCAAATATTTTGCCACATTGTGCACTGAAATAGCTCCAATTTCTCCGCAACTTTACATCATCATTTACAATTAGGAATAGATTAAACTATAAGATAGTTTAAGCTTCCTAACTACAACGAAGGTGTTCCAAAGAGAGGAAGAATGAATGCTTCATTTAGTAGGGAGTAAAAGGAACATGGAATCTATGCACAAGGTGTATTCCCAAACAAGATCCCCTGCGTATAGAAACAGCAAGTTGAGAAGGAAGATTAAGAAGCACAATAAAAGTTTAGGAAGACATTAATAGGTGATGAAAAACAAGACAGCAGTGAACCAAAAAAAATAATTCTAAACCTAACAAAAAACTTATTCAATTTCACCAAAAAGGAAGGCTCATTCAACTCTCAGCTCGGGACCTTACATTTTGCCTCCGGGAGCGCTAATTCCCTTAGTTGTAAACGTGTCTCCCCCTGAGGAACTGTAATTATGAAATTTATCTTTCTAATTGCAGAATGCCTGTGGTGCAGTTCTTCATAGAAGCTTTCTTGAGACCATTCCCTCCTAAAACTATATTAAATTCTACAGCAGCAGCTGTGTGAGTGCTATATTAGCATGGGATAAAGTAGAAATGGCCATAAAGTTATTATTAGTGATGTACCGATGTATCGGTATCGGTATGCATCGGTCATTTTACTGGTATCGGTAAAATCCGGCCGATACTTTACCGATACTTTCCCATAATACGTATTTCATCATAAAAATTAGAGTCATAAATCATGCAAGTAAAAGTCTAATCAAATGAAGAGCCTATTCATACCTAGTAAATCAGTTAGTTAACTGTTAAATTACAGCGTTTAATCAGGCCCGCTAACTGAATTTATAACTTTGAATTCCCGATGAGTCACGTACGGTCAGTAAGTGAGAGCTATGTTCCATGAATAGTTAAACACAGTAGCAACA
>JACJUY010003463.1:49133-71222 GCA_014220935.1 Platorchestia sp. MABIK
TTGAGTTTGCTGTAATATAAAATGATACTAAATCATAGACACCCACGAATGATCATTATAAATTTCCTAGAGGCACTCTGGATGTACAACTGAGGTGGGGCCCACTCATGAAAAATTTGGCAAACAAATGTCAAAAAGATGCGAGACTTCTTCTTATGCTCTCAAATACTAAATGGTCCGCTAACTTCATAATTCTCCAGAAAATATATACTTCATATTTTTGCCCAAGCTGGAGTATGCCAGCTTCTTAGTGGATTCAGCATGTGCAACTCATCTCAAGCTGCTTGATAGAGTGCAGTATGCAGCTGCCAGATTGATGCTTGGGGCCCTGAGATGCACCAGAGTTCACAATATTGAAGCAGAGGCTAACCTAATGCTTCTCAAGTACTCTTGAAAAGCCAACTGTGCCAATATGCCATAAAAATACTAAGCATTTCAGAACACCCTGTGAGAACTCTGATACAAGATTATTTTTCTGTCTTTGTTGTAGGAAATAGCCCTAACCCTCTTCCTGTTTCTGGACGTATATATCATATACTAAAAGAACTCAACATAGAAACTGAGAATATACCATGCATAGAAACCGAAGAAAAATATCATATACCTGAAAGATGCTGCCAGCACAGCCTTGAACTGTAACAAGAGGACTCTCTGTCACATAGCCATTGAACACTCTTGTTTCAGCTCCTGCAGGAGTCCCACGCCAACCGAAGGGAAATCTACACAGACGGCTCAATTCAAGATAATAGAGTAGGGATCAGCTAATCTTCCAAAAATACCAGCATCATGGCAGGCTTACCAAATAGCTTCAATTTTCACAGCTGAACTAATTCTTTATGCCATCATAAGTAGAAAACAAACCTGGGGAATTTATTCTGTTTACAGACTCGTTTAGTTCTATTCAGGTCTTAAACAGCTATTGCCCTCTAAGCACTTCTTACAGTTGAAATCAAGAAGCTTATGCATAAACTACCACCAAACAAGTTAGTAATTCAATGGGATCCAAGCCATGTAGGTATACAAGGAAATACAAAAAGCAGATGAGCTAGCCAAAGTGGTGTGCAAGCTAAACACTGTTAGCTCCAAATTCCTAGCACATCCAGACCTCAAGCCTTTTATCAAGAAGCATTTCAACTATAAATGGCAACAAGAATGGGATCTAAACCCAACAGACTATCATGACATAAAACCTATAATAAAACCAACAGTAAGAACTACAATACCTAGAAGACATCAGATCATTCTTACAAGACTTCTGTTACTCACTACTCGGTTAACTCATAAGCATCTCTTCTTGAAGCTTCCATACCCTCAGTGCCAGTTGTGTGGATGTCAAATCAGCATACGCCATGTGCTAATTGATTGCCCTATGCATGATGCCCAAAGAATGTCTCTCAAAAAATGGGCAAATACAAATAACATAATTTTCAACTTGGAAACTCTTCTTAGCAACAAATTCAATTCAAAGCTGCTACTTGACTTTCTACATGATAGCCAGCTTGCCAATGAAATTTAAAATGCACCACATCCTAGAAGCTCAAATATCAGGCACTAATAATTTTAATTGGTGAGGAGTCTGAAGACCAACTAAGTAACTTAGTATTTCAAGTAAAATAATCATTTTGACAAGTATCTTATTTCTGTCTCTACAAAAAAATACTTTAAATCACTCTCAGATTAAAACTTAAATTTTTCCGTCTATCCCCAGGTAATGAAAGTTTCCAATTACCTATTATAAGTTTTCTCATTTTCAAAAGATAATCACTTCTGTATACTGATGTTTCCACAAGCAAACCACTCATTCTGTTGAAGAAATACCTTGGTTGTGATGTGCAAAACCCATAAATTTAGTTATTTTAGATTTATTTTGTTAATTCAATATGCATACTAATTTTGAAATTTGTTTCTTCTCAGGGTTGGAGTGAGTTATTCTCAAAAACCTTTCGGCAAACATAGTAATTCAGAGTTTGGGAAAGCGTTTAAACCATGAACAGCCCAAAGCTCAACTGAGTACTTCTATGAAAATTTAGTTGCTTGTGAAAAGAGTAATTGAGGTGGTGTTGACTTGTAATTGTCAACTTGCAGTTTTGGGCGAGAGTTCAAAATTGTGTCAGAGGAAACGACAAACCCTGAAGAGCGCACTGCAAGCAACGTCAGGCCTGCATTTCAAGTGCCTGGGGCGTGAGTACATTCATCACGATGAATTACAGCCATGCCGAAATGCGTGAGTTGAAAAAAAATTTCTACACTGTTTTACTGTAAAGATGTACTTTATGATAAATATTCTAAATGCTTGTCCTGAGTATTAAATTGTTTTTCTCAAATTTGAGGGAGAATTCTGTTGTAACTTTTATTGGCAAAAATGAATAATTTTGAGTTGTAGCTTGAATACATTCATGGAGATGAGTTTCAACAGCTATGCCAAAATGTGTGAGTTAACAATTTTTTCCTGACAATGTGGTTTGCTATGGGGATGTATTTGATAAATATTCTAAATGCCTATTCTGAGTAATAAATTGTAATTGCAAGAAGTGTGTTGGAGGTAACTATTATTGCCATAAATGAGTAATTCCCAGATGTAGTTAAAATCAAGATGTTGAATGTGCATGAAGGAACATTGACTGTTTTACATTTCTAAAAATGGTTATGTTGCAATTGCAGTTCTAATTAAGGCTGTAGTCTCCTTGAGGAAACAACTATTATGTCAGTCAGAGTGAATACAAAATATGAGGGCTTGAGCTAAGAGTAAGGTAGGCTTTCTATTTGGGGAAATTTTTTTTTTTTTTTGTAAAGGCTAACTTTTTCCTGTGCTTTAAGGGAAGCGAACGGTTTTTTGGGGCCCAAAACTGAAAATGAGATTATTGCTTGAAAATGCTCCTAAACCCTCCCTCTACCATGTAGAAACGTCATTTGGCCCGTTTTGGCAACCCAAACCCCCATAATTACCCCCAAATTGCCCCCCCCCCATCCCCCGCAGTTGCGCTCAGAGAGACCAGCTGCGGCTCTGCTTAGCTCTGGTTGGTGTTTCGAAAAGTTTTTTCTTTGTTTTTAGACAACTATCCATTCATTAGAGAGGTTTAGTGGTCTCTTGACCTTCTTAGTGAGTGGTTTTGTGCTTGTTCGTCCTGTGAAATGCCTAGAATATCAAATGCAGCTGTTCGCTCTGGCAGAAGATACATTTTGAACTTTGAGGGGCAATTCCAGCTACAGTTTTTCACCTATGGAGGAAATCTTTTTTGCATCGTAAAGATCGAAGTAGGTACTATAATTACCTGATCTAGTTTTTTGATAAATTGACTCGAAATTTTTTTTATTGCAAAAAAAAAAAATTTAGGTTTAAAAATTCTAAATTTTGTAAAAAAAAATTCTGAAGCGATATAAAAAAACTGTCTCGAACATTTGTAGATATATTCATTGTGAATCGAACAAAAAAAATTAATCGTCTCTATGGACAATATTGGCTGAGAAATTGAAATTTTGTGAAATTGGCCTCTGTGTGGGGGGAAGGGGGTGTGGGTAAATTCTTAAAACTTAATGGGTTATAAATGTTTATTCAAATGTTATAAACATGCTGTGAATACCACAGAGCTTATTTCACTCCGGAAGTATTTCTTTTTAATTCTTGAATATTTCATAGGGAAAAACCGTTCGAGGCCCTCTGCAGTTTGCAGCAGGTGTTAGTGACTTATTAGTGGTAGTGACTTGTTACAACTATGGAAGACTCATCTGAAATGTTTTAACTTATTAGTAGTGTATTAGTTTGTAAGTTCTGATGAAAAAAAATATGAAATCATACAAAGGAAACACTGTGTACTCTGCATAATGGTGTTGGTAACTTTGACCGACATTTTCTCAAAATGTGGTTCATAGACTCTGACGGGCAATCTCTCCTGCAGTTTTGAAGCTATTGAGAAGATTTTTTTGCATCGTAAAGAGCAGAGTGAGTACAATAAATGTTAGTGCGAGTTTTTTTTTAAAAGTAGATTTGAAATTTTTTCATCGTCCATAGAAAAAAATAACTGTTTTTAATATTCAAATAGTTGTCAATTTTTCTTTTTTTTAGGAAAAACAAAACAAAAAACCTTTACTAGTTATGGTAGATATTTTGATTATGAATTGAACAAAAAAGACCATTTGTCTCTATGTACAATATTGGCTGAGAAATTGAAATTTTAAAGAATTTTCCATGGAGGGGGGGAGGGGAGGGGGGTATGGGTAAATTTCAAAATTTTTAGGGCTACAACTGTTTATTTGAATGTCATAAACATGCTGTGAATACCCGAAAGCTTATTTCCCTCCGAAAGTATTTTTTTTTCATTTTTCAAAAAATTCATGGCAAAATTTGTTCGCTTCCCTTAAGGATTTGTGCAGCAACGCCTTATGCAAATGTTCCATGCTCCCTCAACTCCATGCTAAATGGTACCTTTATCTCATGCCTTCATTGCAGTCAGAGAAGCTTAAACTAAGTAATCTAATCAAAACTGAAATTGAGCTGTTGTTGACTGTCAAAAGCATTTTATATCACTATGTTACTGCTGTAATATTTTTCATTATTAAATGCATTTTTAAACATTGTCAAACTTGGAATAACATGATCATGGGTATAAATTTTCATGTTTTTTCTCAATCTTGTGTACTAACATTTATATGGGCTTAATCACAATTATGACATCCATATATATTAACCAATTAAGAATCTTTACATTGAGATACTTTAAAGGCCAATGCTGATTTTTGTATCAACTTAATTGAAAATAAGCATTTTTCTTTATCAAGTGGAATAAAACAATGTCAGATTAATTTAATAGTTAAATTGTTAATAACATAGTTTTATATCTTTCTCATGAATGTGTCAATTGAAAATTTGACGTCTTAAAATTTGTTTTGTGGTTCTTAATGTAAAAAATTCTTTTGGATTTAGGTATGCTTATGGTTATCAAAACCTGACAATAATCAATGCATAACTACAAAATTTGCTTTTGAATTACAACTATGACTAACTATGGGTATATTGGCTAACATTTGATAATGGCTCGTGTTTGTGAATGCTTATGTAAAAAATGTCTCTAGTCATTAAGTGAGGGGAAATTTTTTAATTTTTAGACGTCAAATGTATCTGTGCTTTAATATTAAAATTATTACCTGTAGCATAGTAAATAGATTTTTAAATTTATCAAATCCCTCAGAGGGATACATCTAGTGCATCATGTAAATTAGCACTCCTAGGGGGAAAAGGTGAAGTCCTAAATCAAAGATTAGATAGGTCTTTAATCATTGAAATAACACAATTTTTTATTTTGTTGTGGACCATCTTTTTTTGACTTACTGCTGTGCTGTTTTTCAGTACCCGAGTGAGTGGTATTAGAGTGCGAGGTAGGTTACGGATGAACGGGATGGATGGGGTGAAAAGTGCTTTGTATGAGAGGGGGTCTGACTGTGGACATGGCGAAAGAGATGACTGCGGACAGAAGTAAGTGGATGCAGTGCATAAGGAGGTAATTTTTTTTTTGACGCTGTCACTGGATGCCTGCCCGCGCGTGATGGGATTGACCGGTCTTATGCAGAGGGAGGGGCAGCACTCAATGAAGCGGTTGGGGTAAACCAGCTATGGCTGTTGGACTGTGGAAGATGGTTGTGCCGGGCTGTTACTGATCCGGGCAGTTCTGGTGCGGCCAGTGCTGCCTCTCTTACTTCCTAGTGACTAAGGTTGATTGTGGTATGCTGTTGGCTACCCACCCGTAGGGAGGAGAAGCCTGGCATATGTATGTGTGTGCTGTCCTGTTTTTCAGTACCTACTCCTTTTTTCAATTTCAATCTTGTTTCATGATTTTCTTTCACAACTTATTTTCTCTATGCACCTTGTGCATAGATTCTTTGTTCCCTTAAGGGGGATGTCTACCCAGAATCCAGAAAATTCCTGATTTGTGTTTTATTGCTTTATTTGCTAGAGATATGCTTACTTCACAATCTGTCAAATTTGCAGAACGATCTGAGCATTGTAAGTGGGGGAAATGGAGTTGGGAAGGGGGGGAGGGGTCCAAACAGCAGGCAGCGCTGACCAGCAAGTGTATGGGCCTCACCCCTGAAAATTAATGTGTTTTTTTGGTTTTTATTGCTCTATTCAATACAGAAGTCTTTATTTTACTAGCTAGTGAAGGTTCAGAACGTTCTATGCTTTGTAAGAGGGGGAAACGAGGGAGGGAAGGGGGTGGATTTGAATGCAGCTGTTATCCCCAGACAGTCACTGCATTAGACAGGAACCAGAAATATCTAAATTCTGTTTTGTTGGTCTATTCGACACAACTTCTTATTTACAAGCTAGAAAAGCTACACAACATTCTTTATTCCATGAGAGGAGGAAACAAAGGGGGGAAGGGAAGGAGCGCACAGAGGAAGACGCCATGACGTGTACTCCTGGAGCGGTGATACGTATCTATGATGCGTGATATCCCTTGTGGTTCCAGTTCCTTCAAAGAACCATGAAAAACTCACAAGAAAAGATATTCATATGTGTAGATAGCATTGAGAACGTCAACTGCGTCAATTTTTCCAAGCAATGTAGCTTGCAAAATGGAAAAAAAATTAAAAATTGATACAAAAAATACAATTCCTGAACAGTTGAAGATAAAAAGTTCAAAAGCCATCTCCTCCAAAAGTTATTGTAGAGCAATTATTTAGGTCTCATTAAATGTGCAAAAAGTTGCTTCATGGCAAGACGTGGGCTCGTTATGAAACTCATTTTTTTGAGTTACATTGAAATCTACAGAAAAAAGCATTAGTACTTTGAAAAAGATTTGAAATTTTATGAAAAGTAAACTATTTTGAAATTTTTAACGAGCCCATGTCCAGCCATGCAGCAACTCTTTGCACATTCAATGAGATCTAAATCATTACTCTACAGTAATAACTTTTGGTGTATCGCTTTTGAAAACATCCCATTTTTTACCCATTTTCCCCAGTTATCTCTACAATTATGATAAAAATGAGAAAAAGTCTAGAATATGAGCCCGATTTACTTTCTAAAATACATACGTATGCCAAATTTCATAGCTCTGGATCCCATAGGACAAACGTGAGAGCCGTTTTCTTGATTGTTTCCGGACGTTCCTCTTAAGTTCATTCTAAATGATGCCTTCCTCTCTTTGCAATGCCTTAGTTGGAGTTAGGGAAGCTTGAACCAACATCAAATCTTTAAACTTATTAAGAGAGTTGTTTTTATTTTATGCATTCAAAGTTGAAACTTGTTTACTAACATAATGACTTTGTGGAGTCATAAAATGCATTATAAATAACATGGGTCAATGTTGAATTTAATGTTGTCAACAATTTTTATAATTTTGTTGCCAGATCTAGGTAATTGGAAACATTTTAAGGCATTTTACCTGAATGAGCCTGTGCTCGCAAATGCTTAGTTTTTGAGACAGCATAAATAACGTTCAGGTAAAAATGGCATTAACGGCTGTTTCAATATGGCTCTTTCGGCGTTTCACGGATGCCGACCACGCCAAGTTTTTTGGCGGGAGTCATCGGCCTTGGTATGGTTAAGTTATTTTAGGTTTACTTAGGTCAGTTTATTAACTAACCCAACTTTACCTAACCTAACCTCACCTATCAATTGCAACGTAAAAACTGTATTCTTGCTTATACATGTACGTGTCTGTTTTTTTCAATTTTATAAACGACGTTCTTATAACTTTGAAGTTAAATATCTCAAAAACTAAGCATTTGCAAGCACAATGTCTGTCATTTAAAATGTCTTCAATTGTACTGTATTATCCATATGTGGCAACAAAATTATTGAAGTTGTTGACAACATTAAATTCAATATTGACGATGACATTTTACAGGTTTTCATTTGTTTTCCTATGTAACATGAATGCTAATTTTTAGTACATCCCATATTCTGGTGCTAGACTAAAATTTCAATTTGTTTTTTATCTCCTAAATTACTTTGTATCTTCTGATTTGTGCAGGTCAGATAAGGCTTGGACTGGCTGGTCACTATGAAGATATTACATTTGACTTGGAACCACTGACTATCTATGTTTCTAACATTCCAAAATGTGTGAGTATGTGCACTCAAAAGTTCAAATCTTTTGTAGGTTCTTGTATTGATTCTTGAATGCTTGCATAGTTTTATATTTTTGATATTCACTTTGAAAATTCAGTCATTACTGCATTATCATGTTTGTATGCTCATTTTATTCCTATCAGGGTTGTGCTACCTTTCTCTGAATGTAAATGCAAGTAAATATGTAAATTATTATACTACTACAAAAGAGTATTTGCTACATGTCTCAAATGCTCAGATTTACCTATACAATTTGTAGATAATGCTGGTGCAATAGAAATAAGTTGGACCTTACCCATCCATAATTTTCATCCTGCCCTGTAATTATCTACTGTTGAGATTTAGGTCACTTGTTCAACACAAAGGTTTACCTAATTACATTTTGCTGCATTTTTTAAACCGCTGCTAGAGTTCCAGCCACCTCATACATTTCTAAATGACTTGGTATGTTACATGCATTACATTTTCAGACTTTAATGTTACAAACAAAAATATACCACTTTCACAGATGAATAATTGAGTACACAGTTTCTTACATATAAGTCATATCCATTAAATTTAGACCTCATTACCAGAACAATTAGAATTTGAAGATGGTGTCTTCCATTGGGTTGCACAACTGAAGCCCTAAGAAGAAGCAAGTAGGACAAACAGTGATCAGGCATCAGCTACCAAACAGGCTCTATGAGGTGTCGACCGCAGTGCCGCCTGGGGTCAGAGACGCCAACGAGAGAGTAAAGATAATAGGAACTGGTACTAGGTCACATTGAACGAGTAGAAAGAAGTGGAATTCAAGTGTGAGTAATACAGAATGTTTATTTTGTGAATCCCTGACATCTTCCAATGTGTGGGAACTGTTCTCATTGCTTGGTCTGTTTTTTCTGTTTTCATTTTTTAATTCCTTAAAATTCATGAATTTGAAATTGATATAGGTGCCCACATCTGACTAGGCATCCTATAGCTCTTGATCAAAATTAATCAATGAACGTATTTTCAATTTTTGAAAATTAATTTTAAGGCTTACCGTTTGATGTTTCTCAAATTTTTCTTCTCTTGCAGGCAAGCCAGTCAGATATTGCTCAAGCATTGAAATTACAAGATGGCTGTGTCACTTTGGAGGTGCTTCCCAGAAATAAGAAATCCAATGTTGCTCATGTTCAACCTCAGACTTGGATTGATAGTGACTAGTGAGTACATTTCATGTATTAATTAAAGTTAATTGTTATTTTTGGAATTTTGTCACACCCTTTAGTGTAGAAACTAGAGATTCATTGAGCTGTATATTTTGTTTACACTGATATGGCTAATTATACAGTACACATCCATATATGTGTATTATGTGCATCAAAAATAAAAAATTATCTTGCACCGTTATAGTCGTTTGTCTCCCGCAGGTGAGATAAACTCATTATCTGCTTTTTACTAAATGACAATAAGTTCAGGAAAATAAAACTTTTCTACTTTATAAATTGCTATTGGAAAAATAGTGATAAAATGAGAATGTAATGGCCCCTCAGGGGGAAACAAATATTGTATTTATTGGAATTAGCACTCCCAGGTTGACAATCTGATGGCCTGAGCTGAGAGTTAGGTAGGCTTTCTTTTTGTTGAAATAAAATGCTTTTGTTATGTTTAGAACCATCTTTTTTTGGTTTACTGCTGTCTTGAATTTTCAGCACCTACTACTTTCTTCTTCAACTTTGATCTTGTTTCATGAACTTCTTTCTTATCTTACTGTTTCTATGCTCTTTCTGCATAGATTCTGTGTTCCCTTAACTCCATACTAAATGGTGCCTTCTTCCTTCCTCTCTTTGGATTGCCTTTTTTGCAGATAGGAAGGCTTAAACTAACTAATAATCTAATCTGAAAATGTAATGGATGAAAATGATTTGGTCAATGAAATGTGGACAACAAAGCATGGAATAGAGCAATAAATGGAACTTTATTAATGGAACATTAAATGGATGGAACTGAATGTAGCATTAAATGGAACTAAATGTATGAACTAAATAAATAGGAGTAAATTAACCGAGTAAATTAATGGAGCATGGTTCCTGACATAATCAGGAGTCTTCCTCAAGCCTGATTGGCTGACTAAATGGCCAAGGTATTCAACCTCTGACTGGAACAATTCACATTTAGATGGTTTGATCTTGATATTGTAAGACAGCAATGTCTGAAGGGCTTTAGAAACCAGATCAATATGCCTAGAGAACAATGAAGCCATAATTAATGTGTCATTGTTATATGCCATGACTTTATCAGACCGGAATGTACTGAGCACTGCCTGGGTTTCTCTCTGGAAAGCTGATGGGGCATTGCACAACCCAAAACTAAGGCGTTTGAACTACCAATGATTACGAGAGGTTGAAAATGCAGTGTACGCTCTACTGGGCTCATCAATAGGTATCTGATAGTAACCTCAAACAAAATCAAGTCTAGTAAAAAATTTAGTACCATGTAAGCCAAAAATTGAATCAGTTAGGTTTAGTACTGGAAATTTATCAGAGATGGTCACTTGATTGAGCTGTCTATAGTCAATGCACATCCTTATTGATCCATCCTTGTTTCTAACTGGCACTATTGGTGATGACCATGGAGAACTACTAGGCTCAATAATGTCCAAGCTGTACAACTTCTGACACTGATGTTCAATTTCATCAGCTATGGGCTGAGGAAAATGCCTAGGATACTGAAAAATTGGAATATCAATTTTATACCGAGTCACTGTAGCAAGTCCATTGTCGATCACCAGCACTGAAAACTGGTCCAAATTTACTCAGCATTGCATACACAGCGTTTTTTTGGTCATCGTCAAGTTCAGGAAGAGATACCCTTTCTAAGATTATCAATGTTGACAGAATCTGAGGCTTCATCTACACTTTCGGGTAGTTGGACAACTGATGACAAGGTATCAATTATCTGTCCCTTCCCTTCTGAAACACTTGCCCCACCAGCTACAATTAACACATGCTTTACTAACACAGGAAATACCAGTGAAACCATGCAATTTATTCACCAGCGACTGATCCATGCCATCATCTGAATAAAGAAACATGCGCTCTAGCTCAAGACATGACACTCCTCAAGATTTTGGAATGGCCTCAATTTTGCCTGGCTCCACTTTAACATCAGCTGTAGCTATACAACTGAGACAAACAACGATCAAGTTGAGAGCTTTCCAAGACAAATCTAAATAAATTTTACATGAACCTCCATCACAAAATGCTTTATCAACAAACGCCTCTTCACACAAAATTCAATGGAATTGCTTTCCAAAAAATCAACACCCAATACTAATGATACACTGGTGTTGGACACAACTGGGAAAACTGCAAATGAAGCCTCAGTCATTTGCACACCATGGACACTAAACAAACAATTCACTTCACCTGTGCTAGACAAAGCACTTTTACCAATAACATTGAAAATTTTGGCTTTTGAGACATCGATAAATGCAATTCTTTCACCAGCTGCTCCGAAATTAAGGATGTTGCTGCACCAGAGTCAATGACAGCTAAAACCTCTTTATTATTAATTTCCACTAAAACTTTCAGTAAGTCAGAGTCACTACTGACAAAATTGACTATTTTCCCTGGTACAGCTGGGACATCTGGTGTCTTAGCCTGAGAAGCAGGATCAGCAGCAGCAGCAGCTGACTCTACCAGCTTCTCAGCATCCACTGCTTGGGTTGAACTCGGCCTCGATGGTCCCCCATTCACAATGAGACTGGTCAGTTTTCCGTTGGCCTCCACTCTCTAGATTTTGATTTAGAACGGTAATTTGGATCATACTTGGGACATTGCTCAATGTGGTGATCCTTACCACAAATCAAGCAAAATTTTGAGGCCTTCCAGCAGTCTTTCCGTGAATGATTTTGGTTCTTGCAGTAGGAACAGCCACTTCTCTCATTTCTATTACTCTTCTTCCACCGTAACTGAGAATTACCACTGCTAGCAGGTGGATGGGTCTTGCTCTCCTTCCCATCCTTTGGAAGTGGACGAGTACCAGAATATACCATAGTTCTTGCAGATGGCAGTGGAGCTAGAGCATCACTGAAGTGGGGGAGTTCACTGTCTTTCTGGCCTGACCACATAACAGATCTAGGCTTCTCTTGCTGCATATCTTCTGCCATCTGAACGAGGCTGTCAAAACTCAGGCGTTTCTTCCCACCAGCCTAAGTGGCTTTGAGAGCTCTCTCAGTATCATGGATTTTAGACCTGACCACGGGAGGCAAGAACTCAAGGAAATGCTATCTAAGCTGCATGGCATACTCCTTATCAGGATAGGCCAGCTCAGCAATTTTAATTAGTCTCATTCCATAGAGATCCCATTTTTCTCCTGGCTCTGGCACTGCTTCTCTCAGTTCCTTCCTCCAATGTTTCTTACCCTTCACCTTCTGTTTATTGTAATAATTCAGTAATTTTATTTTCATGTCGTTACACTTAAGCTTTTTTCCGCCACGGACCTGAAACATGGTTAGGAGGTCTCCTTCCAGAAATGCAGCCAATTTTTAGGTTTTATCATAGCATTCCCTTTGAATTTTTTCTGGAAGTAACTTTCAAATGTGGTGAAGAAGTCTTTCAGTTTTACTTTGCCATTGATGTTGAACTTGGGTGGAGTGACGATTTTACGATGGGCCACACGTGTCCATGAGCGATGCTGAGCACAAGGCATGGGCGAGTCACCATTATCATCTGACTCATCCGTTGATGGCTCCAGATTTTCACTGGAAAGGGTCGACTTGGATGATGACTCTGAAGATGAAAGCACAATTTCTTCAACTTTTATTGGCTTTTTCTCCTTTTTCTCCACTGCCCCCTTCCCCAATTTCTTTTTGAGGACCATTCCTTCCTGACGTGCTGATGCGCGAGGCTTGGCCTGCTTCCGATCACTTGGTCTGGAGAACTTGGGAGAAAAGACTTCATCTGAGGTTGTGGAGTTTTACTTTAGAGGACCCCCCTCGATTGGCTGCTCAGGATCACTAGGCAAGATGTGAGTACATCGGTCTTCTACTGAGCTCCTTGTCTAATACCGATCGGAGGCAATTGTTTCCAAGGTTGCATACCATTCCCGGATGTGAGACACTGGTCTGCCTGCTCAACATTGGTGAGAAGCAAAACCTCAAAGTGAGCAACAAGTTTTTGCAGATAATAAACTGCTCTTTCACTTCTCTGTTGTGCAGCCAGGAAACCACCACCCAGCCACCGAGGAAAGAGAGTCCAACGCAACTCATCCAAGACTGGGAGCAGAGTTGGGTTGACATTGGACTCAAATTGGTAATTGATTAGGTCTGCTCTAACTTAAGGGTAGGCAAATTGAAGTAACAAACTTTGAATTTTCAATACTTCAGTGAGGAGACAATTAATCGCCACTGAAGCTGCGTTCTACTGGGCTGGGCAATCCAACAGCGCCAGTGCTGGACCAACTCCAGGACGAGGCTCTCCAGGGACTGAGAGACAATCCTCAACCACTGATGACTTGTCTAGCACCACACCACCACTCTGTCCATGCTCCATAGACATCAACTAAAAGTGTACCCAGTGTATTGTAGGACAGAGAAACGGTTGTGTAGCCACTAGAAATAAAAGTAAGAATGAAGTAATTCCATCGGAGATGCCAATGTCGCCGTTCGTCTTCTGGCAGGTAAGATTAACTTATCTGTTTGTTACTAAATGGCAACTAGTTAAGGAAAATGAAACTCTTCTACTTGATAAGTTGCTATTGGAAAAATAGTGATACAAACGCAAATGTAATGGATGATAATGATTTGGTCAATGAAATATGGACAACGAAGCATGGAATGGAGCATTAAATGGAACTAAATTAATGGAACATTAAATGGATGGAACTAAATGGAGCATTAAATGAAACTAAATGTATGAACAAAATTAATAGGAGTAAATTAATGGAACATGAGCAGGTGGGAAGGAGACACTGTAGGAAGTAAACCAAAACCTTAAATTAATTACCTGTCATAGGAGTGACCAAGAGACAAGTGGAGAGAATGCGAGGAGATGGGGATGCAACATGCAACCATCTTGAGCAACAATACAATATAATACACACAAAAGATATTTGCAGAAATAATAAAAAAAAAGGTATTTACAAAAAGAAATGCATTACTTTAAGAAACATATTATACTATTCAACTTGAATGAATGAGAACAAAAGAAAATAAATTCCATAACTCGAAAACATAAAATAAAAATGATAATAAATAAACTAAAAGAAATCAAACAGCAAAAATTAATAACCGAATTTTTACCAAAGAAATAACGACAGAACAAGTAAGTAACAAAACAGTAAAATTACTTGCATGTCCTTAAGAGAAACAACTCAAAACTCACCTACCAGTACAACTGGGGCTTCACTTTTACTTAGAATTATCTTAGGATCTTTACTTAAATTCCATGGTAATTGAATTTCTTACCAAAGCTGAAAACAATGATAACATACAATTAGGCTATAATCAACAAGAAAATAACAATAAAGATTAGTTGTTTAAAAAGAGGCATGAAGGCTGTGCTATAAAAGTTACACCACAGCCTGCGGTTACACCGTTTGCTCCTAAATTGTTACCCTACTGTGTCACATTTCTAAATTTTTTAAATGCATTTTTGCTTGTATAATTGAAAATTTTGTATTGGAAGCCAAATCAACTTTATAACTTTTAACATATGTTACATTTTAAGTTTAATAATGTTCCCAAGTGTTATTTCGTGATACTGTAGTCATGCCTTCTTTCATTCATAAAGTGTATTAGGTTGTAAGAACCCATGCAGCTTTCCTTTTGTGCAGCATCCTTGGTGATGCAGTAATTATGCGAGCATCTAGCAGTAAGCTCAAGGGTAGAACATTGGTCTTCAAAGAAGCTTATGACCAAGACAAGTCAGTGCCCAGCCACAAGTCCTACAAGATCCACACCTTGTCTGAAGAAGACTTCGATCTTAGCCCAGCGTGTGTGGAGAAACCTTCCATTCATTGTCTCAATGATGATGTCCTGATGCACATTCTTGGATACTTGGATTTAAAAGAGAAGCTGCGCATTGAAGCAGGTTTGGATTCTTGATATTAAGTGGTATTTACTTCTAGAATTAAGAATTTTTGACCAAAGAACAATGACTACATAAGTAAAATAAAAATAACTTTTTTGTTTGAATTATTTATAATATCTAAAATGATTCATAAATTGAACTACAGTGCGACCCACGGTATTAGTCCAACAATTTTTTTATTGACAATTCGTTGAAAATCCTCTGGCAAGAATTATTTGTTAATATGGCAACAATGTGTGCTTAGTTCATCTGGCAATATTTGTTTATCTTCTGGAGAGGCTGGTTGCACAATTTTTCTTTGTTTAGCTTGTTTTTTGTAATATACGGTGAACCACGCTATAAGTCCATTTGTATAAAATTCAAAATGGGACGTGGTAAGGACCTAACAGACAAAGAAAAGCAAACCATCAAAAAGAAACTGCCCAGAAGACCTCTTGTGCCTTTATAGCTAGGATTTTGGGCCGCCATGTTGAAACAATTCAACGTTTCTTGAGGGATCCTTCCACTCAAAATTAACGGTCTGATAAAGGCGAATTAGAAGCTCTAAACACGCGAGATATTAGAAAAATCAAGCGTGAAGTCTTTAAAAAGCCAGGAAGCACCAGCAAAGCAATTTTTGAAAACTCTGGTCTGAATGTAGTCCCAAAACCTACCCGCAACAGAATCTTGAGGACTATCGCAAAGGTGAAATCTCCAGAGAAAAGGCCTCCATTTACACAAAGGCACATACTCCTGAGAGTTGAGTAGGCTAGGTCGTATATGAAACAAGATATGAAATGTGTTCTATTCACGGATGAGACCAGAGCGACCCTCGATGGCCCAGACGGATGGTCCAAAGGAGGGGTTGGAGTTGAGGGTAAGCTCCACCATCGTTTTTGCCGACATCATGGCCGTGGTGGTGTTATGTTGTGGGCTGGGATTGTGAATAATGAACTTGTAGGTCTAATAATGGTCTGTGAAGGAGTTAAAATTAATTCTGCGAATTATTGTGCCCTCCTCGATGAACGTCTTGATCCTTGGCTTCACGACCAGACTTTGGATCGTCGCAAAAAGTTGGTTTTTATGCAAAACAATGCACCATCGCACTCGGCCAGATCTACAAAAGAATATCTTGCTTATCTTGGGTTCAAAAACCAGAATTTGATGGTGTGGCCACCCAATTCTCCAGATTTGAACCCAATTGAGAATCTGTGGTCTATCATCAAGCGCAAAGTTTATTCAGATGGCAAGCAGAATTCTGGGAGGCAAGTTGCCGTAAGATCCATTGATGGTACTACTATTGAAAATTTGACCAATTCGAATTATGAAAGCATTTTTGAGATAATAAAATGTAATGCCGTTACATTAAAAAAGAGCTCATCTTTCTTGTTTTTTTGCCTTGTTCACAGTTGCAATTCGTTCAAAGTACCTTTTGAAGTATTATTTACTAATTTTCATACTGATATTGAACTAATTTGTTTCTTATTTATCATATTTAACCAGTTTTCATACCTCGGACTAATATCGTGGTTCAGAAAATTGAGCATGGATTTGATAAAAGTAAGTTTCTAATGGTAACAAGCAAACAATTTGTAAAATAATAGGATTATGAACATTGTACCTGATGACTGTACGACATGTTATAAAAATATCGAGATATATTAACAGGAAATGATAGTTTTGAAGAAAACTCAAATTAGACTAATACCGTGGGTCTTACTGTATATACCTATTTCTGCGGTTATTAAAAATGAAATTAATATTTTCAAAACAACTCATTTCAAATGAACCTTTAAAATTTAAAATTTCCATGTAAGCAAACTGTACCAAACCTTGTCAAGACTTTTCCTTTGTTTACCTGAACTTCACTCCTGTCAGAGAAGGAATGTCAAGAAAAAGTCATCACCTCTTTTTGAATTTTAATTTGTTTGTAGAATGGAAATTTCTTACACCCTCATAATGTTCTTGCTCAGTTCAATCTTTAAATTCTGAAAATCTCCAGTGTGGTGCCTGGGGTTTCGAATTGAATTCTTTCCAAGTGTCACCTAGTAACCCAAAAAATTTGTATCCCAAAATGATTTTCCCAATAAGAATGTTATAAAAACGAAATAATTCATTCCAAACATCTACAAAAGCCCATTTTCATTAATTTTTCTTTACAAAATACACACATATAATGAAGAAATTACATAATTATAATTTGTAAATCAAGTGCACCAGCATAATTTCTCTTAGACATAAATACAGTATGAAAATTTACTCAAAATTTATCGATGTTCTCCTTTGTCTTGATCGTAATCATCTTTTTGCTGGTTTCCTCTTCATCATTTTGGGAGGCACTGTAAATTTCAATGTAACTTTTAATATAGTATTTCTAATTACAGTATTGTACAGTACTCAAGTCACAAACCATGTGTGAAAACCACCAAGAAATCATGCGCAAATTCACTAAGTAACACTGTCTAGACGGCCACTACTGAGAATGAACGAGCAAAGGGGGAATAAAGGTGCTTCGGGGGTGGTGGTGTGCGTACGAGGAATCTTGTGACTCCTTTGTGAGATGCTGTTGTTAAGTTATTCCCGAGAAAAGCGCAATCATGAAGCGCGGCGTCAAGTCTTGTCTACAAAGAACGGGCGCCTGGGAGGGAAATTTAAATTCGTAACTCCAAAAAACTTGTACCTAATATGAAGCCTCACATTGTAACACAAAAAATTTGTAAAGGAATGCATTCATAGCCCGTGGTACCACTAGTTTGTTGAGTGACAATATAGTTTCTGGTATCATGAAATCTTTCAAATTATACTTTGTGAACTAAATTTCAACCTTGACTCATTGAACAATTGTAACAACATATAGAGCCATTTTTGAGCTAAATAAATATTTGCAAAATATTTCTCCAATTCTGGGCCACCAAATAAATGTGTTTGATTGGCTAATGGTGGTTGAATGGTTTTTATATCAGAAAATGCTGTCTTACAATTACTACCACTCATCCCAAATGTTGCTAACTATCCCTCTGTTCCATTTGAATGGTAAAATTAATTCAAAATTTTTTCTCACTCCCGAAAATTGCAGCACTGGTCAATTTGGTGTTAAAGTTACCGTGTTAAAAACTTGACTTCAGTTGTGTCTTTTCCAGTGTTTGAACTTAAGATTACTTTGTGGTTTTTCAAAAGTTTACTAGATCGAGTTATTGATTGGTAAAGTTAAGTTTAGCATTCAGGACATTGAATCCCTTTAACACCATAGTGAAAACGTTTGGTAAATTGCCTTTGAATTTGACTTCAGTTAAATGACATTAATGGTACACTTATTTCATTACAGTTAATATGGATTCGACCTTTGGATTTAGTGTCCTAGGCTTCTATTTGATAGAGTTTAATTCCTTAGAACAATATTAATGTTGGACAGCACAAATCCCCATACATGTTGTTGAATTTGCTGTAATTAGCTGAGGTCATCACTGAGGACCCTCCAGTACACACTATAGGTAATCAGGTCAATGATTTACTGCATTCCGCCATTAGTTCTGCTTCTCACCTCTCTCATTATTGTCCAGTGTGTCGCCGGTGGCAGGCGCTCATTCACACAATGGTGGGCGGACAGAGCACGGTTGACCTCAACGCTGACGACTGCATCTGGCGCCCTGTGCTGCGGACCAGATCTAGGTGAGTAGCCCTATTTTCTGTTATTTTCTGAAGCTCGTGCTTCATGTTCATAAGCTGGGTTGTTCCATTTTACAGGGACACATAAGTTTCTAGTTACCTCTAATTATAATGTATATGTCTTGCACAACATGTTTTCTTCTTTCAGATGATATAATTTAGCCTTAAACTATTATATATTTGGATAAATATATGTATAAACGATAGTAGTCTTGAATATTTTAATGAATTTCATGGACGTGACCAAGTATGATAGTTTATGCACGGAAATTAAATGGTAGTCGTGTATATATAATATTAAAAATTACCAAGCATCATGCCATCATGAGTTGTGAGGTGAGGAGCTGTGTGTTGAGTGGACCTTCATTTTGATGAAACAGATTTTTTTTGTTATGTGTCCATTGTTTTCGGTTCACTATTGTTCTAATTTTCAGCACCTATTACTCTCTTCAACTTTGATCTTGTTTATAAATTTCCTTCCTAACTTGCTGCTTTTATGCGCACGGGATCTTGTGTGGGAACACATCTTGTCTGTGGATTCCCTCTTCCTTCAACACTTTAACAGCAACGTGCGCCGCCGGTGGCCATGGAGGGGATTTTCATAATGCTACTGACCGACTAGTAGTCACAAACTCAATTTTCATAAATATTTGATTAAAGCTAAATGAAGTTAATCTAGTTAATATTTACTGTATTCAGAATTACTTTCCACAATTGACTTTGAATTGGAGTTGAATATTGAACTTGACACATTAACCGTGATAGGTTAAACTGAAGTTCAATATTCAATTCAAATTTAAAGGCAGTTGTGGTAATCAACTTTGAAAATAACCAACATTAACTGGACCAGGCCTTTATTTAGCTTTCATTAAGTATTAATGAAAAATGAATGAGTGACTGCAGGTGGGTCAGCAGCACTATGAAAACAGGGTGTCTACTAGGTAGTAAAGTAGTAAAAAGTAGTAAAATTTGGAAAGTAGTAAAAAAAGTAGTAAAATTTGCCTCAGGGTAGTAAAAAATTATGAAGTGGAATAATTTTCTAAAAATGTAAAGTATTGTTACATATGTATATAGAGTATCAAGATTTTTTAAAATTTATTTCTTCCACAATCAGAAATTTGCCTCAGTTTATGGGAAATATTCCTGTAAAGCGGGTTGTAATTTCAGGATTGGAGGACACAAAATAGAAAAAAAGATCCAAAATTTTTGCGAACTACAGAAAAAATAGTTCACTTTTCTTCTCATTCAGTTTGATCTGAGAGTTATCAAGTTGTTTTATGATCAAAGGTTCATTTGAGCCTTATTATAATTAACAAATTATCGAGAGAAAACAATAAAAAATGGCTTTCGCTTCGAGGTTTCATAAATCGTAGAAATATAAATTCAAAAATGTAGTACCAGTGGCGATGCATTGTTGAAAACACTTCTATTAGTGCGCACTTACATTGAAATACAAGCTTAGGAACTTGCGATATCAGGGATTAATTTTGAAAATAAAATAAGGGTTTAAAAATTGTACATTTATGGCTATGAGGTCGACATTTGACATCTTTTATTCTTACGAATCAAATATGCATTAAATGATCTCGGGTAAAATGAAATAGCTTAGCTACATATTTTCTCGTGGAAGTTTATCAAGTGGCTTTGATTGAAATATGTTTGTCAAGTAAAATAATTTATATTTTATTACGAATTACGATTCTTTTACGGTAAAACATCTTGTGAACTTTTTCTTTTAAATTTTATGAATAAACATTAAACAAGTAGCCAAAATTTTTGAATAGGTAGTTGTACTTATCACTGAATAACCATTCCATTGTATTGTCTTTCATCTTTAGTGGATGCAGTTTCCCGTGAGATGCTAGCATGGTTGGCATAATTGTTCTTTTTGTGCACTTGATACTCAAAAATTAAAGTCTTTTATTCATGAATGTAAGCACATGAATAAAATTATTCTCAATTAGCTTTTAGAGACTCCTGCTGCAATTTCAAATAAGTGAGTCCCGAATCAAACTTATTACATTTCGATTCCTCCTAATGAATAATGTTTAATTCAAAGTCATACATTTGGCTAGAAAAATCTTGATTATTTTAAACTTGATGTAACCTTCCAATTCTTATTCAAAGACAAATATTCTCACACTCCAAGTTGTTGCGGCATTATAGAAACATTGCAGTGACGTCAAAGGAACTTCGCACTTCATTCAAATCCTAAAAGTGTTTTTTTGGACGTGAGCTTGTTTGTGAGCAGTATTATCTTCCTTTGAAAAGACGGGAGTTTATTCTGTCCACTTCGATGTGGAGAAACAACTGTAACAATGAATGTTTTTTTTTTCTGAAAAAAATTACCTCTTCGTTAAGCTGAAGGTTTCTCTTTCCAATGACGTTAATTTATGTCCAAATACTGAAAGAATTATGCTATAAAATTATCGTTTAATACAAAGTGTAATCATTTGAATGAGAGTTAAATTCCTTTGAATTTTTTTTAGCAGTCATGGCGATTTCGTTACCTCCAGGATGTCGTCATTGAAGCATGGTGATGCTCCACCTAATCAAAGTTCATTCTTCTACTATACATAGTAGTAGTAGCAGCATGGGTTTGCTAGCGCTTCAGTTATTCAAACTATATCGCACCGAAGGTCACATAATTTAGTCAGTATCAGGCTTTTCCGACTTACCACGTAAGATGGACATCAACATTTTTTAAACATCAAAAATTATATGATCATGATTATAATCACAACTCAAGATTATTATTGTCTCGCCATTGAAATTTTGTACATACTACGGTACATTCGAACACACTGGGCAGCCAAACCCCGTAGGGGGTTTCAGCTGCCCACCCATTATGGCCGGACGCCTTACCCACTCTGAAACCCCCGAGGTACCAACGCAGCGCGTCTGGCCATATTGCAGTCTCATCTACATGCGCGGCTTCCTGTTAAATCTCAGGACACAGCTTGTGCATCTCCAGGGACAGCTGCGTTAAAGCTTGAGCGCTCGTCTTCCCTGAGCATTCCAATCAAAACATCCTCCGTGCAGCTACGAAGATTTGGAAAATTTAGTTAAATAACACAAATATTGCAGGACTCACCAAGAACTGTTGTAACTAGAAAAGAATTTAAATTTATAAATCTTTTCGGAGTTCCCAGTGTACAAAGGCACTATAATTTGTTCACAAGAGACGTGTCAGAGAGGTAACTAATAAGTCGCGAATGATTAAAATGTCCACGAGTCAGTTCTCCCAACATTTTACATAAGACAAAATCAGAGTCAGCATCTCAGAAAAAATCTCAGTAAACCAGGGTAATAACA
>JACJUY010003463.1:71341-81511 GCA_014220935.1 Platorchestia sp. MABIK
AACAGGAACGGATATCGGAAAAAAGAAGACACTCATCCAATACTTGCTGTACCGACAGCGGTACCAAGTAGCGATTGCAAAGAGGGGCCGGGCGACTCTCCATTAAATGGCCATGGGTGAGGCGGGTGTGACCAATCCTCAGTCGACATAGGAGGACTTCCACACGGCGGTTCCGGCATGCTGAAGAAGGCCAGGCTTGGACACTGTTTTTAATCTTGCACAACATGTTGTCTTGCTGCCAAATTTGAGTTAACGCAGCTTTAATTATAGGGTAATTATCTCGGGCGGGTACTCTGGTATTTGTTGGGTCAGCAGCAGAGGTTGCAGCACTTCGCGCTAGCTCGTCTGCCTGATCATTGCCACGCACATCAACATGACCAGGTACCCAGCATAGAGTTACAAGTTTTTGGGAGCCTGCAAGTTGCAAAAGGCTCAACATTATTCCAGAAATTATTGGATGTGTGGAGTTGTAAGACCTCGGTGACTGGAGAGCAGCTCTGGAATCAGAGAACACCACGTAAGAACCCGGAGTATGCCGCTCCTCAATCATGCGGAGTGCGGTACGGATGGCGATCAGCTCCGCAGAGTAAATTGACGTTTCAGGCAGCAGTTTTTCCTCTATCACTCTGTTATCCGAAAGTGCAGCACAGCCCACTGCGTTCTGTCTTAGAACCATTAGTCTAGACATGAAAAGCTCCTTCATGGTCACTGTCAAGGTGATCTCGGAAATATGTCGCAGTTTGGTTCTTGCCATCATCCCTTTCTTTGGGTATTGTGGTCCTGGACAGAAGGTTTGTTTTGGAATTTGCCAGGTTGGCTCTTCCAGAGTGAGGGCACGCTCAACTTTGAACGGGGGCAATTGCGCCATCTCCGCCAGTGCCTCGTAGTCAGTAGAGGAGGGGATATAATATGGAAACAACTCCCGGCCCTGCACTCCTTCCATCACGCTATTCCGTGCCTACTATACATAGCAAAGTTATATGAAATTTTTGTGATTTGTTCCGTTACATAACATGTTAATAACCTATTATCATTATTGATCGCAATTAGGGCGCCAATTTAGATTTTGAGGTATGATAGAAATAGTTCACAAACTCATATTTCCGAAGTGCCATTGTGTTTTCATTCATTATGGCAGGTTGTAGGCTTGTATGGAGTGGGTGGGAGACTGTTGAATGCGATCAAGAGTTTCTACATTGATAGTAGAGCATGTGTGAGAGTAGGGAATGAGGTGAGTGATTGGTTTCCAGTTGTGACAAGTGTGAGACAGGGATGTGTGATGTCGCTGGGGTTGTTTAATTTATTTATGGATGGTGTAGTGAGTGATGTGAATGTCAGAGTGTTGGGAAAAGGTGCGCAGTTGGTGGGACAAAATGGTATGAATTGGGAAGTGTGTTAGCTGTTGTTTGCAGATGATACAGCGCTTGTGGCTGATTCGGAGGAAAAACTGTGGAGACTGGTTGCAGAGTTTGGTAGAGTGTGCGAAAGACTCGAGTTGAGGGTAAACGTATATAAAAGTAAGGTGATGAGATGTTCAAGAGGTGGAGTGTTTAGAACATTGGATGTGAGGATGAGTGGTGAAGTGTTAGCGGAGGTAGAGCATTTCAGGTACCTCGGATCGGAGGTGACTGTGAAGGATAGTATGGAAGTAGAAGTGAGGCATCAAGTGAGTGATGGTTGCAAGACACTGGGTGCAATGAGGAAAGTTTTTGAGTGCAGGAGTTTGAATACGAGTGCTAAGAAGGGACTGTTCAAAAGCTTAATCGTGCCAGTTTTATTGGATGGAGCACAGTCCTGGGGTTTGAGAGCAGCTGAGAGGAGGAAGTTGGATGTATTTGAGATGAAGTTGTAGCGAATTAATTCACTACGGGTTTTGTACCTTGAGGGTACCGATGTTATGTACATAGAGCTCCGTCCTGTGACTGCTTGGCTTGAGCCATTCTGAAGCCAAAGTTCGCGGTTGCACGACGGTAGCGAGTCAGTTGCGTTCGGACCTTCGTACAGTGCACTTGTCTGCAAGCAAGCTAAATAAAGCTTCTTGCCTGATGCTTGTGAGTCCTAGTCCGTGCTTGGTGAATCCTACGCCCTCTTTTACTATTTTATTTTAGTTGTCGCTTGCTTTTGCGGGGTGTTGCAGTCGGCGGGAGAGTTACAATCTCGTGTAGAGAGACGGCTCCCGCAAGACATGCCCTGAGCCTGTATATGTTCTTTTGTCTTACTTTTCGTCTTTTGAATATACTTGTTATCTATCTGTTCGTGCCACAACTTGACCCTAGTATCCGGGCCTAGCTATTTAGCAGGAGTAGCTAACCCCTGCCTGGTCGGCATCCTGACAAGTCGGCTTCCTAGTGGTGAAACAATTAGCCGGCTGGTTTTGCTACAAAGTGTTTGAGGAGCATGTAAGGAGTAACAAGAAGAGATAGGATCAGAAATGAGTTTGTTAGGGGGCAGATGGGTATTGGCAAAAAGATGAGCAGCCGGGTTGATGAAACGATGCTTGGATGGTTTGAGCATGTTGAAAGAATGAATGTTGAGCGGCTGGTAAAAAAGATTTATACGTCGAAAGTGAGTGGTATTAGAATGCGAGGTAGGCCACGGATGAGATGGATGGGGTGAAACGTGCTTTGTATGAGAGGGGTCTGAATGTCGACACGGCAAAAGGGATGACTGTGGACAGAAGTGAGTGGAAGCAGAGCATAAGGAGGTAATTTTATTTTTTGATGCTGTCATTGGGCGCCTGCCCGCGTGTGATGGGGTTGACCTGTCTTGTGCAGTGGGAGGGGTTGCACTCAATGACGCGGTTGGGGCAAACCAGCTATGGCTGTCAGGCCTAATTGTGGAAGATGGTTGTGTTGGGCTGCTACTGATCCCGGGAATTCTGGTGCTGCCTCTCTCGCCTCCTAGTGACTAAGTGACAAAGGGTGATTTGATTGTGGCCTGCTGTTGGCTACCCTCCCGCCCCTCAGGGGGATAAAACTGTTGTATCTATGGGAATTAGCACTCCCAGGGGGACTATGTGAGGGCCTGAGCTAAAGGTTAGGTAGGCTTCCTTTTTGTTGAAACAGAATAGGTTTTTTTTTGTTACGGTCCATCTTTTTTCGGTTCACTGCTGTCCTGATTTTTCAGCACCTACTACTTTCTTCTTCAACTTTGATCTTGTTTCATGAACTTCTTTCTCATCTTACTGTTTCCATGCCCTTTCTGCATAGATTCCACGTTCCTTTAACTCCATACTAAATGGTGCCTTCTTCCTTCCTCTCTTTGGATCTCATTTGTTGAGGATAGGGAGGCTTAAACTAACTAATAATCTAAACGAATCCAATCAGGCTACCCTCCCGTAAGGAGGAGAAGCCTGGTATACGTATGTATGCCATAGTGTTTGGCCATGATAAAATTCCCTGATATTCTACCCTGCTGTAAAGGATCTGACAATCCCCTGGTGTCTACTAGTTTCCTGTCAGTTTATTTTTTTCCATATGATGAACTGTTGTCCTCATAGTTGGAAGATGTTAGGACAAAGTCTTTGCCAAACATTCGTTGGAGTTCATTTAGGACGGGGTACCTTTGGAACTTATGTAACTTTTAGCAGTAATGCTTTGGCTGCTCCATTTAGTATTAAGTATTTTAAGTATTAAGAAACTTGGAGCTTTTTTGAACCTTTGGTATTGCGTATATAATTGACTCAAATATCATTATAGGCCGATTACATACATCTGGACATTTGGACAACATTCATTATGTAAAAAGTAGGTAGTAAATTTTTGCTGATGGAGGTAGTAAAAAGTAGTAAAATTTGGAAATGAAATATCAGTAGACAACCTGTGAAAATCACCTGAGTGACCACCGGTGGGTCACTTCCCAGGAAATGTGTTGAAGTTGAAGCAATTGCGGTCAAAGTGTTAAATCCATACCAAATGGTACTTTCTTTCTTTGAAACACGTTATTTGTGATAATGTAGGCTTAATTAAACTAACCAAATTATCTACCAGAGTGAACAACGACAGCACTAACTATGCCGCCAGTGGCATAGAAATGTCACCATTCACAATAAGAAAGACTCGGGAAGAGATAGGTTATTAGATGTATGTAAGACGGCCGCTAAAAGCTTTTATTTCAGAGGTTAACAAGCTAAGGCTGGCGGACTGGCGAGAGAATTCAGGAGCTGAGATGATGGATTATAGCTGTCAGTTATTTGGTCACTTGCATATAAATTCTGCCAGTGTTTGAAGTCAAAACAGGTTCATGTTAGGAGAACTCAGAATGACGTTTAAAAATGCGAAATATCTACAAAAAAACATAAAACTTACAGAATTTTTAGTGCAGTGAGTGCTCCTTAAGTGACTCATTTTGAAGTGAGGGATTCTTACCGTGTGCTGTTTTTTTGAAGCAGCTATTTAGGTATCTTCGAATTTTCAATAAAAAAGAGAGAACCAGGTAAATGGTTTAAAACATTTTTCATTAAAATATATTCTCGAGACTGTAAAAGACTCATAAAAAATGGACATTTCGAGCCTTTGCTCATCATCAGCATTATGAATTCAAACAAAAAGTTGTCTGTAAAATACAGATGACTACAATTTCATTCTGTAAAATACAGAATAAAAAGTCATCTGTCTTTAGAGTCTCTGTTCATTTTTAAAACAAAACCTGTTTTAAATTATCATCTTAGCTCATTTCCTATATCCCTAGTCAATAAGTGATGTCATACATTTTTTTTTTCAGTTGCTTTCTTTTTGTATTTCACAGATGACTTTTTGTTCGAATTCGTAGTGCTTTTTTTTGGCGCACAGGATTCCTGAGGTGTAATATTGACTTCTAATGTGAGACATTGTGTGAAATCCCAATCTATCAAAAGATCAAGGATTTGCAGTCTTTACTGGTGTGAAAATCACATGTGATACAAAATCACTGTTTCACATATTATGATCTCGTGTATATATATATTGATCTAGCAGAGGTAATTAATCCATTCAAATTAAAGATCTAAATATGATAGTGTTGTTCACCAGTTAAATGACCTTCTGATTGAAGGGTTCTGTTTTAGAACATCTATCCTAGCAGTTATCTTCAAGTTCATATTATTGCTGGTATATCTTTCAGAGGACATAGGATAGGTTTAGGTTATTTAGGTTTATTTATCCAAAGCCTTGGGAACTGGCGTCCCTAGGAGAGATACTGTTTCAGACTTCGTTTGTGGCCACTTAGCTTTTTTCAGTTTTGGTATAATTTTTGCTATCTCTTTCTCATCATTTCTTCCTCATCTCTCCTAACATGCTGTTTTTGTATGCAAGATATCCTGGGTGAAAATACTCCTTGTGCATAGGTTCCCAGGTTTCTTCAGTCCATTTTAAATAGTCACTTCTCTTCGCTCTTTTGAGATTATATTTGTTTCGGAAAGGGAGTCTCATACTAACTACTATAATGATATAATATTGCTGGTTTACATGTGATGGTACGATTGGGTCAAAGCATTGTGCATTCTTGATTTGATGCATCTACATCCAATACATAGATACTTTAGCTTGTAGCTTCTTTTCAGCATTCAGACTGTTGTTATTCTTACCAATACTTAACTTCGGATTACTTTTACTTTGGATATAGCAATAGACCTGAAAGCTGTGACACCCCATGTATCAGTATATTTCATACCTAGGTTCTCTTCACTGAAGATTTTTGTCACTGTAATCTGCGGAATTTTGAAGTTCGGCCGAGGTTAGTCTTTGTTGGGGTGTAATTTATAAAACTTCATTTTCAAATTTGTCTGAACGTTGATTTCAACAATTTTTTTCATTGAAGATGGTGAGGACTTAGTTCTTCATTTAATGGTTCCTCAGGGGGATACAACTATTGTATCTACGGAAATCGGCGCTCCCAGGGTGTATATGTAATATCCTGAGCTAAAGGGAAGGTAGGCAATATAAAGTAGTTTTTTTTTTAATCGGACCAACTTTTTTTCCAAACATTACTGTCCTGTCTTTCAGTATCTACTACTTTCTCCGTCAACTTTTATCTTGTTTCATGAACATCTTTCTGAGCCTATTGTTTATATGCACCTTATGCATAGATTCTTTGTTCCTTTAACTCCAAACTAAATGATTCCTTCCTCTCTCTAGAATACCTTAATTGAGATTAGGGAGGCTTAATAGTCTAATATAGTCTAATTTAATCTGTTCATTTAATGGTAAATCGGATTTTATTTTTTCCATCAAGCACACATTATAATTGGGTTCTAAAATGTTTCTGAACTAGAGAAATTGGTTTGTCAAATGTAGAATACGCATATTGCATCAAATGGAATACCAATTCCCTCACTATTTATTTTTATTTTATTTTTTAAGGGCCAACCAAAGTTTATATGGAGGACCAGCTACGGAGGACCGACTACAAAAGTACAAGTTAATCATGTACAAGATGCTGATCTTGAATGGAGATCACCTCACCACACTTCATCTAGATGAGAACCGGTGCTACGTGGACATTAACGTCGTAGCGGCCATTGGTGAGCATGACGAAGGTCACATTGGGGGTGATTGGCCTAGTTTTAGAAACAACTAGTGGTGAAAATCAGTACCACTCTTGGAAAGAAATGGAAGGGAAGGAGATGTTCCTTGATCAATGTTTAGAAATCTGGACACCTTTAAGCGTTCTTTTGGCAGTGATTGTCTCCCTTATAAATAATCTGTAACTTTGACATTTATTGAAGAGTTCCTCTGATACTTGTGGTCAAATGAGGAGAGTTTGTTCCGAGATTTCGCCTTTTTCTTATATATTCTCCCTTGTATGAAGCTCCAGTGAACTGCTCACTAGTACACTGGTGTTTTTAACTCTTTCTTCTCAGGTTGTATTTTTATCTCTAATTTAAGTACATACTTTGAGAAAATATCACCATATTGATCGCCTATGTTGGTGAGAAGGTGTAGTCAAATGCTTAATATGTATATCTTGAGTGAGACCTCCAAATAAGTTAGCAAGGCATTGCTTCTGTGTTGAACTTGGAGCATCTTCGGTTCTTTAGTATGGAGTATTACTGAAGTATTTTACTTTGGACCATCAGTGCTTGGGGGAAAAGAATTTGTTCTTACTTTTGTGGTATGCTCATATCCTTATGATAGAAATTGTCTTAATCTTGAACTGATGCATTTATTCATTTGGAATTTTTATTAATTTCCCACCAGCATGTGCATTGTGACAAAAATGACCTAGTCAACAGTATAAACATTATGGGTCAAATAAACTACTAGTCTACAAGGCAACTTATCGAGAGATGTACAAATTCTGCAATAAGATATAAAGAAATTAGTTCATATGTTTTTCAACTTATGTAAGGTTAAACATGTAAAAGTTTTTGATATCTAAGTGAGGAAAAGTACAGTTTGATGTTTGAGTATTTTTGTTATATTTTCTATCAGATGTTGCATTAATTATTTTAGATAGTAGCTTTACAGCTAAAGATTTATTCAATCATATTTATTCATATCATATTTATTCAATTCAATTTATTCCATTAATCATGTTGAAAAATTGAGTTCAGAAACGATATTCCATTTGATGTTTGATTCGCTTCTGCTATTCATTTTGTTTTATTTACTTCTCACTTGTCTAAAAATTTGAGGGAGGGAAATTTTCAAGCTTACTTCAGGCTGAGTACAGAGAGGGCATTGCAAAATCAAGAATTCCAATGCTTGGTACTGGTAAAATGAGAGCCATTTTGAGATCTAACTAATGAGTTATGATGGATGATGGGCCTATATTTGTCAGTAAGATGTAGTTGTGTTTTTCAGTTTGAATGTAAATTTGATGTCAAAAGTCCAATTTTTGATCAGTTTTTATATATTTTATGCATTGAACTTTGTAGAAAAAATCGGTGGTAATCCTCATGAAGGTACAACTAAACGCTTCTCTGGGAAAATATGAAGTCTCGAGCTGAGAGTTGGGTAAGCCATCCTTTCAATTAAAATTTAAAAGGTTTTTTCATTACAAATCATGTTTTTGGTTCACTGCTGTCATGATATTCAACGCTGACTGCCTTCTTGTTCAATTTTATCTTATTTCATAAGCTTCCTTACAACGTTATTATATTTAAATGTCGTTTTGTTGAGTTTTGTTTGCTATTGTTAATGATTTTTTACTGTTCATCATAATTGTAATGAATGCGTTTTTACAAGAGGTTAGTAAATATATAGTTTGTGTTCATTTTATTGGCTGCAAGTCTGCGCGAAATGTAGTTCAATTCCCAATTTATTTGGGTTTGCGATATTCATGGTGTTGACGAGGGTGAAACTTGAAAAAGATTTGTCATTGGTAGGCATTATAAATTTGAAGAAAAATGTTGATTTTTTGATGTTTAAAAAATCAATAAAATTAGCCCTAACCAGTACAGCCCACACAGAGCGAACCCACACTCACATTATTCGAACACACACACACACACACACACACACACACACACACACACACACACACACACACACACACCCAAACACTTGCAAGGCACACTTGTCAAATTCCCACAATTCATCAGCAACTCAATGAGATACACCATCGTCTTAAATCACAAAACATAAATATATATGCAATGCCATTTACTTGAATTTCTATGTTCAACTTTCAAACACCACAAGCATTTCATTTAGTAATGGCAATATCAACTACCAATTTTCCAATACCAAGTGAAAAAACTCAAACCTAACCTAACCTTACCACCCACAAGCCGGTTAGAAATCATTTAACCGACCTATTTCTCTAAATAACACAGTCTTACCAAACCTACCTCACGGTAACCTGATTTAGAGTCTTCAAATTACGAAACCAATCTATTACAATTCAACCAATCCTCTAATTAGTTATCCTATAACACCCTATCCTAAGCTGACCTAACTTAACCAAAGGTATATCAACATAAGGTCAGCTAGCATAACATAAACAAACCTAACCTAACGTAACATAATATAACATAATTTACCATAATCCAACCTAACCAAAGGTATCCCAACCTAACCTAAGATCACCTAACTTCATTAACGAAACTACACCTAACATAACCTATGTTAACCTAAGTTTTAACTAAACCTATGCTGACCTTGCAAGACCTAAACTAATTTACTCAGCATAGTACAACCTTACTTAAATTCACATCAACTAACTTAACAAAATGTGTTCAATCCTATTTTACAGTTGAAATTTCGGTGACCCTTTCTTTATCCTATTCGACTCTAGCGCCTTTGCTCTTATTTTTCACGAATTACCAACGTTACTTTATCTATCGTTCACTACGGTAACATTGATTCATCAATATAACCAATCACCATTCAATACCCGAACGTTGACAGCGCGACAATGCATTCCATAACTATATCCGCTGCGGAAACGTTCAGATAGCGATATTTCCCAATTCAATTCCAAATGCTGGTCTGGGTTAACATGGTGAAAGCATTATCTGTTATATATATCGGCAAAACGAATTAAATTTTCGTTTATTGATAGCTTATATTTAGACTACGCTTGAATTCCGTTCTCTTCATACGTACACAGCTCAAAAGTTTAAAGGGATACTCAAATAAGCTGTCCATATTACTACATTGTCAGAGGTATCAAAAACAAGTTCCTGTTAACATACAAAAATGAGCAGCTTTGACATCATTCTACTTCTACTCAGTTTTTAAAAAGACACCTGCTCTGCATCCTAAAAACGTCTGCATCAGTTTTCCGAGATTAAAAAACGTATAAGTTATGTCAATTGAAAACCATGAGATGGCGTCTCTTTCATTTTGCTAAAGCTTTTACAGTATTAAAACCTGCTTCAATGTAGATTTTTACAGTCAAAGCACTTCAATAAAATATCTTTTGTTACCAAAACAACTTACCATCAAAACACTACGTCCAAGCAGAACTTAATTCGCGGTCTAATACAAAAAGTTTCCTAACTGTGCATCACAAATGGGAAAAGAAATATGCAACGCGCTATCGCGCTGTTAACTTAAGGGCCCAAGAAATAAAGAAATAAACTATTCATTTTGGGGCCGCTCAGCGAGACCAAAAGCTCTCGCCGAGCGGAAGCGTTTTAGTTGTGAAGTCACTAAATACCAAGAAACAATGCATTCACTTCAAATCACTTACAAACTATAAACAATTCATTAGCATTTGGGATTCCTGAACAATTTTGGGTGCACT
>JACJUY010003463.1:81796-98163 GCA_014220935.1 Platorchestia sp. MABIK
TTCTAAAGTTTGTGTCATAAAATTCATCTCTTTATCACAAATTTAACTTAGCAATTTCACATTGATTACGACAATATTATATCTGAACACATTTCTCACATTTCAAAGACAAATGCGTCTGTCAACATTAGTGGCTAGTTTTGAATCAGTGAAATTTTCCATTAGAAGTTTTATTTCGCTGAAATAAAATATTTCATGGAGGGGACCAATTTCCACCTCTTTCTATTCCTATACTTATATTATGGATCGATATAGAAACCTTAATTAAGGCTGAGTGAGAATTTACAAATTGTTGAAAATAAATCAGTTATACCACTTCAAATTCCGTAAATAACATCATTGAAACTCGCATAACCTCTACAAAATTTAGTCGCCATCGGTGACACACATTCACTAAATTTTAAACATCAATTAGAGTCTTAAAATGTCTACTCACTCAATTGAAGATTTTCTGGAACTCACACATGCCAAGTGAACGATTTTGAGAGTTTTTATTATTATTAGAGATTGAATTTTTCGTACACTTCACAAGTTCACGGTCCTGAAGATACTGAAATTTCCCTTCCCAATTATAGAAATTGTTGAGAGAAATATTAGCCCAAACTACCCTTCTTACAAAACGCCTCGTTCAATCGAAGCATGCCAACAGGAACCATTTTCGTGGAGTTTAAGGCTACAATAACGAGAGATTCGTTCATGAATGAGCGTTTTTTCGTTACAGAATGATAAGTCAAGTTCTTGGATTATGTGCTCTTCCAATTTCAAATTTCTAACGTCAAAATAACCTGTTGAAAACACAAGACAAATAGGCACTAACAGCTGTGCCGAACGAGAAATAGTTGGCCGCTTCATCTCTAGAATGACAAATTTTAAGTTTGATAACTTGTAATGTTCCATCATTTACGAAGTTTATACGAATGTGCCTTGTTTTTGTTGTGAACGAAAATCATCATTTGACTACATTTGCGAATTTGAATTATTAGAGGATGGGAAGAAAATTGCTCTCAAAAACGCCAGGTCAGTAGATGCGGAATTTTTCACGTCGAAAACTACTCACCTTGCAAATTTGGCTTCATTTTACGAAGTAGCTTCGTTGATTTTGACACTTTGCGCAAAATCAGTATTTTGAAAAGTTTACTGGTAACTTGGTGGTGGGAGGTCGACATCCCATACGTCATCCAAAAGAAATAAAGCTGAACTGAATTCGCCACCTCGAGCGAATGAGCATCGTTCCTCGTCCAAAACTAACCGAAAGTGATATTTGCGCCTTACACAAGAGCTGGTTTTCGACTTATGGCATGTTGTATTGCAACCTCTTTCAAAGTATAATTTCTAGGTGCAGCAGAAGATTTGAGTCTAAATCCTAAACCTCATTGAGATATTGCAATTTAAAATGGTCATGCCGGTGAAAATTTGTCGAAAATTTCTGGACCGACGAAGGAGCAAAAATAGAACGGGAAACCAAAATTTTATTTCTTTTACCAAACTTGTCAGAAATGAAATAATACTACCATTAGGTAAATCACTAATTTAAAACACATTTGTTCTCTATAAAGTTTCCCGTGAAACCAATATCAATACTTGAAATGGATGAATTACACATCACTAAAAGTGATGAGATTTTAAAGGCGAAAAAAGCAAGTTAGCGGGTTGCCTTCCGAGTCAATATAAATTTTTATTAACCTTAAAAATGCTACATCAATGAAAAACACGCCACAGGGCCTGAATTGGGGAAAAATTGGGCAAAAATTGAACTTTTATAAATCATTTACAAAGAATCGGATCGAACTAGAAAAAATGTCAGCGCCTCAATGTTCGGCATCTTTATATCAATCGAAAGATCTCATCAAGGCGCATTAGTAGGTACATAGTTTCTTAAATCCCTGAAGGGCAGAGAAGTGGGCGTCAGGGGCCAAAAAAGGTCAAAATCACGTCCAAAAGCAGGCATTTTCCATATCTCAAAAACTATTCATGGAATCATTCCACAAAAGTTTCTTCGTATGTATCAATTAGCAACAAGCAAAAAGTGTTGAACAACTTTTCCTTGGCAACGTACCCTTTTCCCATGTTTTTTGTTTGAACAACAATAAGGATTTTCTGAAAAATGAGGGTAATTTTAAATCACTTTTTTTTTTAGAAAACTATTTCTGCTGTTGCCTCATAAACATGATAGGTTTGAAAAAAGTTTCAAAATACAATCTATAAAGTTTTTGAATATGAACGCAGCTTAACAATGCCAGAAATGGTGGCCAAAATCGGCCTTCGAAAAAACGTGTTTGTTTACTCTAACTTTAAAGTTGAATAGAAGTTTAGTTTTCCAAGTTGGAAGTTGGAAACACAAATGTTTTTTGGGTACCCCAACATGTTTTCGTTAAGATCCCTAACTGCCAAGCTCTAAAGCTTAGCCAAAAAACTCAACGGCCTGATTGACGGGACCCTACGCAGATTTAAAAATTAAAAAAAAAAACTTGACAAATCTTAACTTCAAAATTTTTTAGGATTGGTAATTTTTTATGATATAGAACTTTGCAAAACTTACAAACCATCAAAATTTGAGCGAATCAAGAGCTGTAGTTTGGCCGAAAAAAATGTCAAAAACTCGTGAAAAATCGCATTTTTTTTTTAACTCTCAGGTCCGAAATGGAAACTTTTTATCAGTTTTCCTGCAAAACAATGGTACCAGCAAAAACTTCAACATTTTTATATAACATCCTTAATGTTGAGGTCCTGAAAGCCAATAAAAAATTGCACTAGCACTTATAAAATACCCCATTTTTGGTCGGTTTTCGACCCTGACCCCAAAAATGGAGGTCTTGTTTTTAGATTTGAGAGCTCAAAAGGGGCCAATAGGTCTTAGAATTTTGCGCTTTACACGCTCACCAAGTTTGAGCGCGCTGGCACACCGGGAAGTATAAAAAGGCTCCTATAACCGGCGTTTCATTAATGTAGCTTTTTGACATCTCACCCAACGGCGACAAGTTAGAGTGTCGGAATTTGGTCAACATTTTTTATATTTTTTAACGGGTTTTTGTACTGGTATTTTTTCACGTACTCCACAGTGTTGGGGTTTGCTGCCGCAAGTAAAAATTGGGCCTAGAACAGATTGCTGGGGAACTCCATGGGTCATGTTTAGCAGTTCTGAGGTAGAATTGCTATAGCTACACATCCGCTTAGGCATAAAAATGTTATACTCTTGTAGTGCTCCAGCAAAATATGATGAATTTTACGGTCAATTGAAGTGCTCAATGATTTGCGCAATTTAGGTGTATAGTCATGGGTGACTAGACCCTGCCTGTTGCAGGCCGCCTTGCTCCCAATCTGGAAGTTTTGTCGCTGCGCTTCTTGAGAAGACGGCATCACTTCACCAGCCTCAGAGTCATCTTCTCTAAATGCCTCAAGCTCAAAACTTTCTGCCTTGATGTGGGTGTTTTCTGCATGGTCAATAATTTCTGTTTAGCCCTTTGTTACTATTTAGCTTGAGGTTCCTATTGCTTACAGCTCATAGTTGTGAATTATATGTTATATATATAATTGCTAAATAGCTCGTTTTGTTACATAGCTGGTTTTCATGTTTCTTACGGCATTATTATTGGTTTCTAGTGCTCTTCAGAAAATATTTGTCGTTTTTTGATTAGGCAATACTAGGTAATAACAGTTGAGAGAAGTGATGAGGCAACTGTAGGAACTAATCAACAGACTGTAAAGGATAAATTAATCTCTTTATGTGATGAAATGATGTTGCTGGCATGCATTGCTCTAGTTTGAGAATGAAAGTTTGAAATGAATTGACTAATTTTAAATGTTACGTGATTCTCTTCTTTTGGAGCTCATTTTTGTTAGAAATAACAGATTCTCATGATGCAAATTAGCTAATGAAACCAAACATCTTGAACTCCATGGTTGGGCCTAAATCTATATTACTATCACTATACCTTAGCAAACTGTTGTATGTACAGAATGTAGCGACAACCAAACACCTTTTCAACGAACTCCGTTGCTGCAAGTCGCTGGAGGTGCTGCGCCTGAGAAGCGTCGATGAGCTCAGCATCAAGGGCAAGCTGAAGCTTCCTTTGAAGGAACTCTCGCTCTCTGACGTCTTCGTGTTCAAGTTAAATCTTACAGATATCCTGCAGCCCAAGTTGAGAACGTTCCGAGTGTTTCACACATTCGAAATGGATGGCTAGTGAGTTCTAAGTTCTAACGAGAGTATTTTTTTATTTCCACTTCTACAATTATTTTTTTTCTCTCTCGATTGGAATGGTGAAAACTGTTGAAGCCAATTGACTGCACTAGCTGATTTTTTGTAGTTACTGCATTTAATATTATTCAGTAATACAATTTTGTTTAATGCGTGTCATTTTCAATAGAAGAATAAACAGACATGCTAGCCCTCAATATGGATGAACTTAGGTGAAGATATAAATTGCTTTGAGTTCAAGCAAGAATAATCGTTCTGACAGTTTTCTTTGGTGCATTGGTTTTGTGATGAAGCTGAAAACGCGCATTACAAGTGAAGAGTTTGAATTTAATGGAAAGTTTACTATGGAATAGAAGCTGAGATAATACAAGAAGTATTGTGAGAGTATTGTTGTATAAGAAAGATTCCCAAGTGTTGAGTAGTTGATAGCACTAGAAGAACAATTGGATGATAAGGAAATGATGAAATTCAGATGAGCGGAAACAGTGATAGAAACCCGCAAGACTTGCAATAATAATACCATTTGTGAGAGGGATTAGTGTATGGCGGTCACACGCTGAAATTAATTAATGACGCCAGTATCCCTGCTACATGTGGTGTTATTGCGAAGGGCCTGGTCTGTTTTCAATACTTGTCTCTTATTAGTTCAATTCGTGTTCGGCTGCTCTTTGATGCAATGACGAGTGACGAATAATTTTGTTTGAAACCCATGCGTTTAAGTTGCACTATTACTTCATTTTTTATTTTCATGAGATTTTAATGTTGGATTTTTACTCGTATCAATGGATTTCATGAAAATCAAGTGTAATCAAAAATTTACCAGAAATATTTTGATATCCAGAGTCAATGATCTATACAGAGTCAGTGTGATATATCAGTTCAAGAGTGACAGAATTGAGTGTCTTAACAAATGTTCCATTGGCAAAACTAGGATGACCCTGAAATGTATATTAATTGCTCACAAACACCTAAGTTCGATTTGTAATTATTTTCGTATTTATCACTCTTGCTAGCACTTGAATAAAGAGTATTGAAGTCCCAAAATTTCATGTAATGTTAGAAATTAGTACATTCATAAACCTACACTTGCCCATTTCGAAAATACAAATTCTTGCTCTGAACTTGAGCAATAGAACTGCAGGTCAGATAGTTAAGTGCTCGGTCATTCATTTTGCCTTCAAATCTGGTGATGCAGTTCTTACTCCTGTTAATCCTTTCAAGAATAATTTGTACTTTTATCACTAAATACCTATTGCAATTCACTATATTTTGGTTGAAACGATAATATAATCAATCTTTCATTGCTATCCAATTTGTTGAGAGGGCTTTTGAGTCACCATCAAGGAAACAACTCGCACGATTTTTTTTGTCTCTCAGCTTTGCTGAACTTAGCCATGAAATGCTCGACACGTTGCTGGCAACTTGCCCTGATCTTGTCGAATTGCAAGTTTGTCATCATCGTCCGTGGCCACGTTTCCAGTCGTTCGGAAACTTGAAGGTAAGATTTCACTTCTTGGAGCTGAGTGAAAGATGCACGTTTGCGACCATACTTTGGCATGGCCGTAATACCGAGTGCTCATTGGGAGATCTGTTACTGATGCTGTTTTACTTTGCTTATTGTTGCATAAGACATTTAACTTTCCATCGTCACAAATGCCTTGTATGGCACACTCAATGAAAATGTTTTTATTTCTTATCGAATTTGGCACCTAACGTGTTGTTGAAGGTCACTACTGAGTGGTAGTTTCGTCCCTTTTTGTTGCCGGTGATGACCTGATGCCAGGGCCAGTCTAATGATGGTAACATGATTAAAAATTTTGTCTGTTAAAATCATGATAACCTTACTTCTGTTTCTTATATTCCCGCAAAAGAACTTAGTGGCTGTATTTAAAGTATCCCTAGAAGTGAGATATAATTTGAGAGGTTATGCAATAAAGTGAAGAAATGCCCTTGCCTCAACATTTCTGTGTGCAATATGAGGTTTGTTATTAAAAAAGCTTTTGAAAGTTTGAGTACACCGTTGCGTTGTACGAGTGTCCTCAAAATGGTGCGCCAAGCGACATTCTTTGGCATGAAAGTACTGCATGCCACTCCATGCAAGCTCTGATGCATTTAGAATGAGAGCGTAATGAGAAAGTGTGTCCAGTGACCTCTCTGTGAATTTTTAAATCGGTGGAGAAGTTTTTATTTGGGGTCATCCATCACCAATTTGTGCCACAAGGTCAAACTCAAGACGATCCTGGTAGCCTCAACAAAAATAGTTGACTGAAAGACACCAGACGAGTAGCCTGAGCACAAAGCTTCATAAAGTAAGATGCATGGATGAAATAAATGTATGTGTACTGTGTAGGCGCGGCCCCAAATATGTTTCTTTTTTATCTGTAATATCCAGCGTGCATCAGTCTGAATACATTCTGTTTTCTCCTGCCTTTTCCAGTGATTCTTAATATTAATTATAGAGATATAGGTTTAAATGTGTTTTTAAGTGTTCACTGGTTGTTTTGTGTTCTTGATTTTGCTGTGTTTTGTGTTTCAATAGTTTTGCACTGTCTTTCTTTTGCTTTCAGTCACTCAGACTACGGTAAAACTAGTGTAATTATTTCTTGGCAGAGCTGTTTTTCACCTCATAAAACCAAGTGTTGATCTGGTGAGTGTTGCTTCATTGTACAGTTTGCTTGCTTGTATATATTTTTTTGTTGCTCTAGGCTAAGATTTACTTTATGTTGAGCATGATGTTTTCTTTTGGCATATTGGTTCTTTCATTTCTTTTTTGTTGAATGATTAAGTTTTTCAGTTCTGCTTAATTTCAAGAAGATTTCTGTAATAATATTTTTCCTGAGTTACAATTTTGAATTTGTTATTGAATGATTTTATTTGAGTTTGATTTCATTCATATTCATTTCCTAGTCCATTTTTTTCAGTTGCGTTGTTTCATTTTTAGTCAGTGCATTTACTTTATTTAGCATGAATTCATTTCTTCAGCATGGTTTATTTGTTCTGCTTCTTACTTCATTTTGAAGTTTAGTTTTGAGGAATCCAAAAGGACTGGTATGGTTTATTTTCTTTTCCTGCATTTTTATTTTTTGTTTTATCTCTGTTTTCAGGGCTTTTTTATTTGCTGTCTTCTGATTTGTTTTCACTGTTTCTGAGCCCTGTCACTTGCCATTGCATGTCCAACACCTGTTTCACAATAGACTATCATTTTTCTAGACCAGTTTCATAACTCCCTCACTATGTGGTTCACACAAACAGTTACGTGTAATGATGGGTAAATGGTAGTACCCCTAGTCCCCCGTCCTCTTACAACTGGTCGCTCGTGTATTCGTGACTGTCTCTGTAGAAGTCATTCCCTTTAATACTCCCGGAAAATATTCCTGTTTCATCGTTTCTTATCCATTCTTTGATATTTTTTCAGATATTACACATACAAGTGCACACCTTCAAAGACATGGAAAATCAGCTGCGCTTGGATCTTCCCGCTGTTGAGGACCTGAGGATCGAGCTTTTTAAGACAGCGGTTGTTGAGGTCAGTGCTTTGGCTGTACACGTTCTGTTAGCATTGATCCGTTTGCGATCATCACTCGCCAAATGAGTAACTTCTGAAGGTGCAGCGCCACAGTACGTGTTCCAGCTGAGGTGCTCACGTGCTTCAATCTCTGCTCCTGCCAGTGAACTTGATACATGTGACTCGTTTACGAAGTAAAATTGTTATGTGATAAAAATAACTTCTAGTTAAATGATCAATTCAGTACGGAAGAGGAACTATTGTGTCGTGGGAGCATTTCAATGTTCTTGGTAATTTGATTTATAACAGAATAAGCCTTGCCTCAAAACTCTCAAAATAAACACTCGTAAAGTTTTCCTCCTGTACATCCACTGTTGTGGGTGCATAATATTTGAAGAAAAAAACATTCAAACGCTCAAGGTGAAGTTCTATGTGTGGAAATTATTGATTTGATTCGGAAAACAATTAATATTTTGTTGATATTTTTAATGGTGATCCTGAAGCTGATATGTCAAATTGTTAATCAAGTTATAAATTTAAACAATCGTTTTCTTAACTCGACAGTTCTTGCTTGACAAACGTTTAGCTCAGCCCGTAATGGGAAAATTAACAAAGCGCTTCTGGTAAACTGCTGTGAGGTCGTATTGCAAGTTCAGGATTTACCTTAGAATTAAATTCACAACCATTCAATTCAACTCGCTGAATCCAACTATCACTATTCAATTCATAGGCGGATAGAAATGGGTTCATTATCTCTGAAGAATTTGACATGTCTCACGACTCATGGGATAGGGTTTGTGTAATTGTTATTCATTTTTATTTATTTGACAGCGCCTGTAATTGGCATCAAATTCTTAACAATCAATCTGCCTTAACAATTCCGGTCTGTAGGTGATCCCTTGTTCTGTTTAATTCCACGATGCATGAGTGACTGCCGTTGCTCTAAGAACTAGTGTTAAATGAAGCGTCGCAAAAAAATATGACTTGCGCCATGCCTAATATAAATTCCATTGTTTTACAGGAACTTCAAAGTGAAGAAAAGAATCCGCTTGATTTCTCTCAGTTCTTGCCCAACTCCTTAAAGTCTTTGACTCTTCCAACTGTAGCGTTTGACGATGCCTCGTACGAAAGCCTTCTCACCTTACCCAACCTTGAGCGAGTCTTCTTCAAGAGCAAAAGTTTTCCAGTGGCTCTTCTCAAGAAGTATGTACTGGCAGCTATTTGTTCCCCTCATTTAGTCGTTGTACTTCTGCATGAAAATGTTATTAATTCCATTATGGGTGGTGCCTCTATTTGATGGGAAACTCGCGAGTTATTAGGGGAGTAATGTGAAGTCCAGTGCACTGAAGTGACATTTGACGTCTTTACAAACCAACGACATCGCCTGGACGTCCAATTTTTAGCTTTGTTTCAGTGCACACAAATATTTAACGTGTGCTGTGCAAAGGTTTCTCCATCATCATGATCTACTGATTTAATATAAACGAACATTGCTTCCTTGCTTTGACTGCGATATCCCCAAGATGGCTCTCATGCACGTTATTGATCTTGTCCTATTTGTTATCATTGCGTATACAACATTACTTCCTCGAAGGAAAGTTAAGAGTGAGTGGAGCATGGGTAGGTGCAAAAAGGAGGAATGGAAGGGAGGTGTTAAATGTAAACAAGTTGCATGAATCTGAGCGTGAATGCATCAGGAGAAGATGAGAGTAAAATATGGGAGGGTGAAAGTAAGAGAGGTTGGTGGAGTGAAAGAGGAATGGAAGTTATTCAAAGATGCAGTGATAAAGTGTGCAAGAGCAGTGTGTGGGGGTAAGGAAGGTCGGAGGAGGAATTAGAGAGGGGAATGAATGGTGGAATGGGGATGTAGGAGCGGCTGTGAGAAGAAATAGGGGGCGTTCGAAAGATGGCTTCAAAGGGGCAGCCAGCAAAATTTTGAAGAGTATAGGGAAAGGCAGAAAGAAGTAAGAAGAATCGTAAGGAGAGCAAAGTGTGGGAGGAAGTTATGAGGGGACTTTATTGAGAGAAGGAAAGTTTTTTGGAAGCAAGTGAAGAGAATTAGGAAAGGACAGGTGGAGAGTGAGTTAAGAGGAAGGATGCTAGTGGAGGGATGTGACGTGCGGAAAAGATGGGCGGAGTATTTTGAGGAACTGCTGAACGTGAAGGATGATAGGGTTGCGAGAGTGGTAGCTGTTGGAAGTGATGTTAGTATACCTGTGTTTGGAGAAATGAATAGTAGTTGAATATGATGGAAAATGGGAAAGCTACAGGTATGGATGGCTGCACGGTTGAATGTGTTGAGAAAGGAGGAAATGCGGTTGTAGAATGATTGGCACGTCTGTTTAATGTGTGTTTTGATGCTAGTAAAGTGCCTGTAGATTAAAGTAGCGTCTGTGTAGCTCCGTTGTATAAGGGGAAGGGTGACAAATGTGAGTGCAGTAATTCCAGAGGTATAAGTCGACTGAGTGTCGTTGGGGAGCTGTATGGAAGAGTATCAATTAGAAGAGTGTGAGTGATGACGGATGGTGTGCTAACTGAAGAACAATGTGGTTTTAGATGTGGTAGAGGTTGTGTGGATCAAATGTTTGCTATGAGACAGGTGAATGAAAAATACTTGGCGAAAGGAAATGATGTGTATTGGGCATTTATGGATCTGGAGAAAGCGTATGACAGGGTGGACCGTGAGGCATTATGGCAGGTTGTGAGCTTGAATGGAGTGGGTGGGAGACTGTTAAATGCGATCAAGAGTTTCCACATTGATAGCAGAGCACGTGTGAGAGTAGGGAATGAGGTGAGTGGTTAGTTCCCAGTTGTGACAGGCGTGAGACTGGGATGTGTGATGTCGTCTGGGTTGTTCAATTTGTTTATGGATGGTGTAGTGAGAGAAGTGAATGCGAGAGTGTTGGGAAAAGGTGCGCAATTGGTGGAACAAAACGAAACGAATTAGGAAGTGTGTTAGCTGTTGTTAGCAGATGATACAGGGCTTGTGTCGGATTCAGAGGTAAAACTGTGGAGACTGGTTGCAGAGTTTGGTCGAATGTGCGAAAGGCGTAAGTTGAGAGTGAATGTAAATAAAAACAAGGTGATGTGTTCAAGAGGTGGACTGTTTGGAACGTTGGATGTGAGAATGAATGGTAAAGTGTTAAAGGAGGTAGAGCATTTTAGGTACCTCAGGTCGGACGTGGCTGTGAATGGTAGCATGGAAGTAGAAGTGCGACATCGAGTGAGTAAGAGCTGCAAGACATTGAGTGCAATGAAGGAAATTTTTGAATGCAGGAGAATGAGTATGAGTGCTAAAATGGGACTATTTGAAAGCTTAATTGTGTCAGTTTTGCTGTATGGAGCAGTCTTGGGGGTTTGAGAGCAGCTGAGAGGAAGAAGCTGGATGTGTTTGAGATGAAGTGTTTGAGGAGCATGTTTGGAGTAACAAGGAGAGATAGGATTAGGAATGAGTTGGTTAAGGAGCAGACGGGTGTTGCCAAAAAAATAAGTAGGTGTGTGGATGAAAGAGTGCTTAGATGCCTTGAGCATGTTGAAAGAATGAATGTTGGGCGGCTGGTAAAAAAAAATTTATACGTCGGAGATGAGTGATATTAGAGCGCGAGGAAGGCCACGGATGAGTTGGATAAATGGGTTGAAACGTGTATTGTATGAGAGGGTCTTACTCTGGACGTAGCGAGAGGGATGACTGCGGACAGAAGTGAGTGGAAGCAGTGTATAAGGATAATATTATTTGACGCGGTCACTGGAAGCCTGCCCACATGTGATGGGGCATATTGTGTCCTGTCATGTGCGGGGGAGGCTGTACACAAATGAAGCGGTTGGGGTAAACCAGCTATGGCTGTAGGCCTGACTGTGGAAAAGGGTTGTGCTGAGCTACCATTGATCTGGGAAGTTCTGGAGCGGCCTGTACTGCCTCTTTCGCCTACTAGTGACCAAGGATGAATGATTGTGGCTTGCTGTTGGCTACCCTCCTGTAAGGAGGAAAAGCTTGGTATATATATTTATGGATGCGTATACTATATAGTATACACGGTTTCTCAGAAATTGCTTCTTGAAGGATCCGTCTATTCGACAATTAAGACTCCATAATCTGTTCTTGGATCTCATCTGTCCTAAAATGCACGTCTTTCACAGTTGAAATCGAAGAGCTCATATTCCGTTTCTATCGACCATAAAATAATGAAAACAGACGACAGCAGCTCGGAAAAGTTAGCGGTTCGTCCTGCACAAATATACTGCTTCCTAGTTCCTAAAATCGCCGCTTCCTCCACCAGTTTAAGCAGAGCATGGCAGCTGCTTTTGTTGTGTGCATTGCTTTTCAAAGCAGAAGCTTCGTGTATATTACTTGGACAAATTTGGAGCAACTGAAGATTTATCCAGGTTATTGAAATGTACGTCATGGACGTCTAATTAATTTTAAAGCTTATGAAGAGTTTTCAAGGTTCTTTGATATTGTAAGACGTGCCGTGGACATCTATGTTTAGGTTCGCCGTTTCGTTACTGGCCTATTGTTGGATTCCATGCAGGTACAAATGTGTTATTAGCTTCTGTGTGAAACTTGGACTCGAGAAGTCATGTAAAGTTTTCATGTTTCCTTTTTGTGTCTCGATGATTTTTCTCCATTATTTTTTCTGATACTGTACGCCAGAGTTGATGAAGTTGAGAGGCTAATTTGTTCCCGAGAAATTATTTTGCTATTCAAATGTAGTTGCTTCTGTCGCTCTTCTCCATGTTTTCCTTGTGAGATGAAAATTATTTGGCTCTACTGTGTTTTTAGACCGTTTGCATGACATGACTACAGTACGGTATAAGTTATCTCTTCTCTTACAGTTCTTTCAGGTCTAATACAGTTCACCGTAAATTGTCAACTTTTTCTCCTTTAGGTTCGTGTCACGGGTGCAGATGGAAGAGATAGGCGCAGGGATGCTGCACTTGGAGCCCCGCACATTGAAGGAGCTGGCGAGCTTGAGGAGGAAGGCCTTGGCCAAAGCTGCCAAGAATGCGCTGTCTTCGGACCCGCCGCGCCCTCTCGTGCTTCACCTGATGAAGTCAGAAGATGGCGAGGTCGAATTCCGCGACCCCCTCGTCAAAATCATTGGTAATGTCTCCAGAAAGTGAAGACTCTTTGAGATGCTTTCTATTACCGATAATTCTGTCCGTTCACGAATATATTTTTTGCGCATTCTGTAACTGGACTGCGTAGACTGTGGGCCATTGAAGTATACACACTCTATAAGAAGGCTCTGTTTGTATTCCTTTCTTCGGCAAAAAGGTAGAAAAAAATATTTTAATATCTGATGGAGGAAGCGGCAGAAAATATACTCATGAATAAATATACTCATCTCGGAATAAACTCAAGTACCTCTGCGTCAGAGGTGCTTCTGAGAGAAAATTGAGACTTACTGTAATGTGATGATTTCGTGTGTGCTTCCTGCCTTTGTCATCATTAGGTTCTCGTAGGAAGAGTCGACTGTTCCGGAGTTGAAATATTCTACCTCCACTAGTATCTTTGGGAATCAGCGCTCCCAAGAGGTAACATGTGTGCACCTGAGCTGAAGGTTAGGTAAGCCGTCATTTCGTTTGAATAGAATATGTTTTTGTTTATTTACGTGCCGTCTTTTTTGGGATCACTGCTCTCCTTGTTTTTCAGCACCTCTGACTTTCTTCTGCAACTTTTATCTCGTTTCATGACCTTCCTTCCCATCTTCATGTTTCTATGCGCTTAGGATCTTGTGTGGGAACACACCCTCAGCTCTTTCCCAAATGATGCCTTCATCCTTCCTCACTTTGACCGTTTTTGTTGTGGCAAGGGGAGGCTATAACGATCGGTCATTGTGATAGTAGAGTTTTCAAGTCACTGATTCTGATATTTTTATTAGCAGCCGATGATAGTACTGACTTGATTTTAGTTGTCTCGCAAGTTATTTTCTTATTCGTTAATGGAGGAGTTATTTTCCGTAAAAACAGTGAGCGTAAATCTCATCGCTTTTCATAAGATTCAATTTTCATTTCGTTTAACAAGACTATGTTAACAAGCCGCCAATAAAGCAAAACTTGGACATTAAAACGCCTTACGATTCAAAAATTGTATATACAATCCAACTGAGGTCCCCTCAGGAGCATACAATTAATGTATCAATGGGAATTAGCAATCCCAGGGGGAAAATGTGAGGGCCCGAGCTCAGAGTTAGGTAGGCCTTCTTTTTGTTGAAATAAAATGTTTTTGTTATGTTACGGACCACCTTTTTTCGGTTCACTACTGTCCTGTTTTTCAGCACTTACTACTTTCTTCTTCAACTTTGATTTTCTTTCATGAACTTCTTTCTCAACTTACTGTTTATATGCCCTTTCCGCATAGATTCCGCGTTCCCTTAACTCCATACTAAATGGTGCCTTCCTTATTCCTCTCTTTGGTTCGCATTTGTTGCGGATAGGGAGGCTTAAACTAACTAATAATCTAATCTAATCCAACTGAGGAATTAAACAGTGTCTAAATATACTAATTTTTTGGTTAAGAGGTCGTTGATGTCATTGTTAAGGTGGCATTCATACGTGGTAGTTGATGTCTTACTAAAACGGTTTAGAACGATACTATGAAGGGATAAGAGCAACATAGAGGCTCCGTTACAACAGTGATTTATGTTTAGCCTCTTCTCCAACAATTATTTAGAGAAATGCGTTTCATTTCTTTCTCTTGTGCCAGAGTAGAATTTGATGATATCCTCTCAAAAGCAGAATGACTTACACTCTCAGAATCGACTGTACGTCTGGAGCTGATTTTTGAAGGCCAAGTTTTAAACGAGTTTACTTCTCTACGATTGTATAACGAAGATCGCGTGATAACACGTGCACTCGTTTCTCTCGGAGAAGAGGTTAATAATTTTCCCCTTTAAAGTAATTTGTAGCACAGAATTTAGACGGATCACGTGAATTGTGTTTTAACATCCAATGGATGTTACGCACCTCCCTGACCGCCACGCCCCTTTAGACCGGAGCTTCGAGAAATTGTAGCTATTTCACGGTCCATCTTTTTTTGAATCCTGATTGAACAAAACTTCAAGCTCATCTCAACCATCGAAACCCCCTCTATATTTTATATCTATCACACAAAATATGTTATATAAGTATTTTTCCAATGCCTCATTTCCTGGTAAACCTTCTCGATATGTAGGACTTTCTTACGAAGGTCTATGAAAGAGGTTACGCCGATCGTACGAGGTTTAATAGGTTGGATTTTTAGGCTGAAATTTTTAAGTTAGGGTTTTTTCAGTTTGGAATTTAACCGTCAAGACCACTCAGTATCTAGCAGTTCTACAGGGTTGCCGGATGCATCATCATCCTGAAAAACGTGAAGTTTTCTAGAATTCTAAAAGATTAGTTTGCTGCATATTTTTTATGAGAATGCTAGTCATATATTAGAATCATGCTTGCTCAGCAGTGTTCCGAGCGCTCATACTTCCTATCGCCAGTTTCTTTCGAGTGATTGTTCTACGGAGTATTCTCGCATTTTTTATAATTTTCATTTCCCTTACTCGATCATGCATTTCTCTCGAAGTTGAGTTATTTAATCAATGGACACACGAAGCGCCCTAACTTGACGTGTCTCGCAGAAATAAGAGGCGAAGCTTACCTCTACGACCGCGTGGGCACAAGCAGCTTCGACAACGAGTGGGTCGACTTCGGTCTCGACTTCATGCAGCACGAACTTGGTCAGCAGTACTTCGAGTTGGACTTCAGTGACTACTCTGGCGACGACTTCTTTGACCACTATCCCTATGACTCTGATCATAGCAGCGACGATGACGACCGTTACAGCGCTTATTGGAATGATCAAGGTATGTTTTGGAATACCAACATTTATAACAATAGTTCCTCAGTGTTTAGCTAGAGACGCACATTGTAGGTATCCTACCAAAGTCGGAGTGTAATTTGGAACAGGGACATCGACTTGAATCTATTCTTCACCGTAGTTAATAATTTAAACATTGTGCATTTACTTGCAAAATAAGTGGTGTAGAATTTTGTTTTTCGGTAAGTGTTTTTGCCCTGAACGTTTTAGGCGAGTTTGATTCAATTTTAGTGTGTTGATAGTTCTTTTCGTTGTTCCAACCGCTCCTTGAGAGCTTTTGATGGTTATTGTATGATTGTCCTGTAATTTTTTTCTACGCAGTTCGTCAAGAACTGTAAGAAACTCATTCTTATTCGAACCACAAAAAATACAATCAATATGAGCAGGGAAACTACCCCAATTACGTGTTGTTTATATTATTCCTCTGACGTGACGAAGGTTTCATTGCGTAGTAAAAAGTATCATCGTGACGTATGTGTATTACCGTCACGTAAAAAACACTTTATCTTGCGGTTAAAAGTAATTAGCGTGACACGGGTCGGCAACTCGATAATAGGTATCAAGTAGGACATAGTGTGGTATACAAGGAAAACACGGTCCTGTTACATAACAGATTCTTCTTCATGACTTGAAACTGATGTGGTGAGTATTGTCTGGTAGCGAGAGGAGCTCTACTACCACTTTGAGGGGACCATTTCCAAAAAACAAACTTTTTTTCAATTGGACTTACGTCTATGAAAATTTGCAGACTACTAGATCTCTAAGTTTGTAACAACTTTTCTCAAACAAAATTTTTTCATTAGGGCATAGAA